>LKNJ01004237.1:4100-34511 GCA_002120245.1 Maccullochella peelii | reverse complement strand
GCACACCCTTCAACATCTGTTATTTCATCAAACTGACACCTGTGCGCACAGTCTATGAGCACCCACAAAGCTGCTGCCTGTGCTGGGTTCACTTATTCAGTGGTTGTAATTACTATTTAGCAGCTCTCTATTGAAAAACATAATGTGGCTGAAATATTCACCATGTTGTTATATTTGCCATAAATATATTATTTTGATATTGGGGTGAGGGTATTTAGCCTGGATTCATAAGACTTTCTGTATGTACTATTTCTTAACTGATAACCTTACATCAAAGCTGAGGTTAGTTAGTCAACCTATCAGCAGTAAAAGTTGTGTTAAAGTTGTGGCAGCTGAGGTTTCTTGGATAATTGAGGATTCTGTGTTAAAATCAGAATAACACAGTATTTTTGATAAAAACATGACCTTGTGCTTTTTAACTGTTAGTTGACGGAGTAATACACCACACACACACATAATACATACAGATGCTAACACACAAATACACACTGTCTGACCTGTCTAAGTTGCAGTCTGCCCCTCCCCCCTTTCAAAGTAGAGCAAGTTGAAGAGGGTTCTCCATTGACTTACATTGTAAAATTTATTTGAAAAAAGCATGAAAATGTGTCAAATTGTCAAAGTTTGACCTCTTCAGGCTTCTACAAGTGACTCTAATCAAACAATCTGAGAAGCAACAATGACTCTTTGGTTGAATAGAATGTTGAAATACAACTCAACTCTCCTGGGACCCCAATCACTCTTCATCACCAAGTAAAAAAAAAAGAAACATTAAAAACAATATTAGCCAAAGTACTATTGTACAGTGAAACAGCATTAATGACCTCTCCCACCCATATTTTTCCCCCTTTTTTCCCTACGTTGTTTACAAGTGAATGTCAGCTATTACCACGGGTGCTTGGTCTCTGCCCGGCTCCCGTCTGGCTGTCACGGCTTTTCTTTCCCAAGAATAGACAGATTGTCCTGTAAAACGTGGCAGCACAGGGGCGGAGGAAGAGAGAAACGACTTTAGGGACTCACTCAGCTTTTGTTTGATTTTCTATTTGTGGACTTGCTCATTGTTTTTTCATAAAAGTGCTGACAGAATGCTTCTTCACTGGGTCTTTATATCAGTATATTATATCTATATATAGAGATATACATATATAGATAGTCACTACCCTTTGCTTTCATCTCCTCACTTCTCCCGCTGCTGAGTGCCGGCAACAGATGGGAACATTTACTGACTTTTATTTCTTCTTTCTTCCAGGCCCATTTTCCTCCCCATCCTCCTGTCATCCTTCTCCTTCTTTACTAAAAATCTCTCTTCACTCGCTCTCTTCACCTCCTTCCCTCCTGCACATTCGCGCCCTCTACATTTTTCCCCTCCTAACCCTTCCACTCATTTCCCCTGTCGTCTCAGACACTTTAACTGACTCTTAATCAACAGGGTGTGTTTGAAGCAGACAGCTTTTATTGCCATTACAAAAGCCCATGAGTCAGTTTTGTGTGTGTGTGTGTGTGTGTGTGTGTGTGTGTGTGTGTGTGTGTGTGTGTGGCCGTCTGCATCTAAGTGATGAAGTACAAATGCAATATGGTGCCATATCAAATGTGATATGAAAAAGTGTGTATTGATACAACAAATAAAATCAGCATTGCGAAGTTTAAAGTTTCAGCTTGTCAAACACTCAATGTTTTTCTGAGGAGTTACGTAATTTTTTCTTATTAAAGTTGTGTTTTCCTGATTCATGTACAAAGGTTGGATTGAACCTCCTGGAAGCATGCAGCAAAACACACAACCTCTGACGCCAGTCCTTTCCCATTCAACGACCAGCATCACACCTAATAAAAGAGTCAGTGTAGATGTGTTACAGACAGTGCTATATAAACGATAACAATGTTGCTGCATTATGGGAAATGTAGGATCCAGTGATTTTGGAGCTTGAGCCATAGTAGGAACTAAAAGTCGGCCTGTCCCTGAGTGCTTTTCTCCTCTGTCTCTTGTGAGTCCCTCAAGTTTATGGAACTGCAATATTAAATTGAAAGATTTAGTTGTACAACAATTCTGACTCAATATTCAGTACCAGGATGCAAGCTGATCAAGTGCTAGCTCAGTGGGGAGCTAAGGACTTAGTCTTATTGTATTGTTCAAATGATGGGTATCTAATTTTAGCCCAGTATCGTTAGGAATTACGTCCATATTGGACGATTCTGTGCCTCAAGATTTATGTCCAATGCCAACGTTCAGTCCCAGAAGTAGTGTATCCTATCCTACTTCCGATAACCATGATCGTTCCCCCAACCTTAACCACGCGCAGATATTGTAGAAAGCGGAAATGCTACAAATGTTAGCAAAAACGTTGGTACTGAATGTTATCTAGGGTTTCGCAGAATCGTACAATATTGACGTACTTGTGAGGCGATATGGCTTTTCATTTTGCTCCAAAGCTTAACATCAATTATCAAGACTGTCCTCACCAGAAAAACGACCTGTGTTTACATTTTGATGACATGCAACCTTGTGCTACTGTGCAAGTTATGACTATTGTCTCTCAGAAGCAATACTGAAAGTAACGCAGCATTATTTTAGCATACAAAGCATGGTAGATAAAGTAAACATTGTAATACCACTGTATGAGGCCTGTACTATCTGTAACACTATCATGCATCAGCAATATAAATGATCATTGCATTGTTTTTGACTCTCAGTAACAATTTACTGTACACATTAAAAGAAAAACTGGAGCTGCATAACTCATGTGTTTATTCAGCGTCTGTGCCCTTCTGCAGTAACATTACAGCAGGTTCATGACAAACTTGCTCCTGTAACTTATTGTGGGAACGTGTTATATGCAGCGAAAAGGTCAAATATTTTTATAAATTGTGCTCACAAAGAGCTTCTGTAGCACACGCGCACACATACACACGTGCGTACTCACACATATTTCCTGTGTGATTTTGAGGGTCTCTGGTATTTGAACAGATGTGGGCAGACTGAGCGTGCCTGGATACCCCCCTGACCCGAGTGTGCACTTCCTGCTCCAAAAGCTAACACCCAGAGAGAACAATCGTAGTCTGTACCCTCCGAACACATGCGCGCACACACACACACACACACACACACACACACACTGTGCACAAAGGGTCAGCATGAAAGCCATAAACACACATAAAAACACATGCTCACAGATACTTTTAGGAATGGACTTTGCAAAGCAGTTAGTGTGTGTTGTTTTCAAATGAGGTAGAAGTGAAAGTAAACCAGTGTTACACTGTTTTCAAGATATCTCCACCTCATACGTTTCAGGGAGTGTGTACACATAAATTGAATTAACTTCTTTCAGCCTCTGCAATATATAACGTGTCACACCGGGATACTCAATTACCACAATTTTGCATACATTTTGAAAGGTTGAAAGTGTGTGTGTCTGTGTGTGTTGCATCAACTAAAATGTGGCAATACGTTCCAGTTCCCAGCTGGGAGATGCCGACTTCTTCCTCTGAATGAATGTGAGACTTCAACAAAATAAAAGCTGAGATGAGGTCAAAGTGTGAGGAGATGTTCTGGAAAACAGCAGAGAAATATGAGAACTACATAGAAAAACAGAGGGAGTGTAAAGACAAATGTGTGACATACATTAAGATTAAACATACGGTACTGTTACAGAGACAAAGCAAGACCAATGAATTTGAAATAAAGAAAGACAAATTATAGCAAAGGAAATAAATTAACACAGAGACAGTAAAACTCAGAGATGAGGAAAGAAACAGACAAAAACAGTGAGCAGAAAGGAAAAAAAAAAAAACAGACAAAGAGGTCATGGACTGTAAGCTGAATTTGTGCCAGTAAGGCAGAATGGAAAACTAGAGCCAGTTTGGATGAGTACTACAGGGGGAGGAGCAGATCAACAACACACACAGACACTAACATCAAAATGAAACGACTCTTTTTTCATCCATCTGTTTTTAAAATTTGATCTGAATAACTACCCATCAGGCATACATAAATAACTTGGGAAAAATAGTAAGAAACAGTCATTTCTAATGTGGTTTCACTGGTAAAAGGTTGGCAAGTTAGCAAAGGACAACTACACAACTACACAACACAAGCAATAAAATGTTGAATTATTACAGCTAAGTTCAAGTGAAATTGCAACGCATAAATCAGATTAAATTTGAAATCGATCAGATTGGGGCTTGACCCAGGATATCAATAAACTGCGTCCACAAACGGCTATCCAGGGGCCATTTCAAGCCAAACATTTTCTTTAATTTAACCTTGTAGCAGAGGGATCTGCTCTGTGTCTGAAAGCTATAACAAGGTCATAAAAAGATTTACATTAGCTGTTCTCACGAGCAAATGTCTTTTCCAAGAAAAATCTTTTCACACGGAGAAAGTGAAAATATTTCCAGCAATAGCAAGTGTGGTTTCTTTGGAGCAAAAGAAAAGAAGAACTGGGCAGTAAAAGCCTTCACAACTAAATGCACAACAAGAGTACGACCAGTAGAGGTTTTCAGCCACGCTAGCGCCTTGGCTCTAGGGATGGTAATGTCGGTCAGTCCACCACTTTGGTCCAGACTGAAATATCTGTTATAGATTGCCATGAAATTTGGTACAGACATTCATGGTCCCCAGAGGATGAATTGTAATGTCATCATCAAAACTTTATAAAATACTTTAGTTTATGAACGAATACCTGCAAAACTAACGACATTCTCATGAGCATCAGCTGCACTTAATGTGCTAAGTGCGTAAATTACTTAAAGGATAAAGCTGCAATTCATACATTTTTCATCCATTTAAGAAACAATGGAATTTTCAAAATTTGTCTAAAAGATATTAAAAGCACATGAGCAACACCATTGCACTGTTTGAGCAGTGTACCTTCATTACAATAAGCACTGGCACTGGCAGAGTATATTTGAGTCAATCCCACATACACCATCCTGCTGCTGTAAATACTCACTAGCACACCAAATGTGTATTACTCTGCTGCTGAAAATACAAACGCATTAAAAACTCCTGTTTGAGTAACATTTGCTATAACCTACAGTGCCCAGCAGTTTCGAAAATGTAACTGTAACATTTTTTAAAGACTTACATCTTCAGAAGTAACAAATTGGCTTGGGGCTGAGTGCCACAGACAAGGTAGGGAAGTCAGAAAGAAACCAACTAACGGAATGTTAGCTTTGGTCATTTCACGGGATTTATTGTCAATAAGAAAAATACAGTATGCCAGCCTTTTCATTTAATATGCACAGCTAAAGTAGCCCTCCAGATCTGACGCCACGGACTAACATGTGAATTTGTGTATCTGCGCTCCCCTAGTTGGTCTTCACTAAATGAGCAGCTGTGGGGCTTTTATGGAAAAATGTCACCACTTTTCCTACTCTCCCCAGGAGGCAGGATACCTGGTTGAGTGAGGCTGCCTTCCTGGCTGAGGACATGCACAAAGCATCCGGACTGTGGCTCCAATCCAGCTACTCCTTTAACAGCACTTAGGCTACAATATTTTGTACAAACATTGTCTGTGGATTCTGGTGTTGGGCCTCCAATCTGGCACTCACATACAGGGCTTGCATATGTAATACTGAGCTTGTCAGTACGTGTGTGTGTGTGTGTGTGTATGTGGGCAGTCATACAGGTAGCTTTCAGTTGCCCCGAAGGTCTAATCATTTGTTGTGAGTGTGTGTTGGTCAATTCTGCAATGGTCAATTACCACAATTTAAATTATGGGTGACTTTAAGCTATGATACATTATGATATTTTTGTAGTGTCCCATGATAATTGTTTGTGTGATGTTCATTCTATCATATGTCACAGCCAAAGCATTAGATTAGGTAAGACTGAATCAGTGCAACCACAAAACAGACTGAGGGCCCAGTGAAACCAGTATTTAACATTCAGACTGAAATCAGTTAATTCACTCATGGAATCACAGCAATCAGCAGATGTGTGGCATTGATCATTGCAACCCCTCTTGACAGTGTTTCCCTTTGAGGAAATGGAGAGCCAAAGAGTTCAAAATGAAAGAAGCTATCATATTAGCTGTGTCACACCATCCAATTCTCTGAGATTTTAAGAGATACAGCCTTGTTCGCAGTCAGTCGTGACACAGGAGTCTTAATACAGTACATCTCTTGAAAAAAACATGTTAATTTAATGTCTGGTTGGCAACTGAGCTTGCTAGCTTGCTAACTGGCAGTTTAACAGCCAGGCTACTGTGGCTGGCTTGAGCTAGCATGTCATCGGCTAGTTAGTATGTCACCGGTTAGTTTGCCAGCCACAGAAGCTCGCAAGTAGTCAGTCCAGCACGTCACCTTCCAGCACCACCATGAGGAAGCACAAAATGAATTTCCGTGTGCCACTTTCTTGTGTGACCTTGCATTGGCTTGTGTTCACTTTGGAGCACCAGTATTATTCGTAAAAAATGATTCATTAAATGAAACTGATTTAAACTGATTGATCTCTAAGCATTCAGGAAAGCAATAAAAGGAATGAAATAATGACACAATGAATATGTTCTTTAAACAATTAATTTGTTCTTTATTTTATTTGATAACATTAAAGTGAGTTTTCAGTTGTGATTTACCAGTCTCAGATGAATTGTGCTGACAAAACTTTGTTCCACAGCCACTGTAGTTAAATCCAAAAAACTACTATAAAACGATGCAGTGTACAGCACAGTTGACACAGACGAGCTATGTTAATGACATTAACAGAGTGCAAGAGAGAACCTGATTTACGCAGACAATGTCTGTGTGTGTGTGTGTGTGTGTGAGCGTGCACATGAGACTGTGAAAGACAGACTATCATGACATCACTGTTTCCACAGGAAATCATGTTTCCAAAACCCTGGTTTTCCACTCTGTAGCCTACCTCACACACAACTCTCTGTCCCACATACGATACTGCATAGTGGCAGCAGTGAACTGAATCAGTTTAATTATGTCTTCCAGTGTTGTTGTTCCCACCAGCACAAAAGGGTAAAGTCATATCGTTTTTACATGTATGGCTGATGATTTAAAGGAAAATTACAGTTTATTCTAAATTGGATCTTATTTTCATTGTTTTGGTCACCGTTACAATCGGTTACGGTAACATTGTACTCACCAAAGTGAATGCTGAGATCTGGGAAAACAGAGACATGAACCATGTTGTATGAAACTGTCCCTATTAAGGTGCAACATATTCATCAAGCTACTCATTCAATCCCACTGAAATCTAAACAGAATAGAAAAGAACAGGATACAAGGACCTATTACTTAAGTAATCATTATCTAACTTAGTCTCTGGCAGGACTGTCAGTTCAGAGAAAGAACAAGGAGTGAAGAAAAAGAGAGAGTGGGGGAGGAGGGGGACAGAGAAGGAAGGGACAGATTGCAACCTGAGACACATACAGCACACAAATCGGCCTGCACACAAACGCACACCTGCACACAACCCTCAGCCACTCGTCTGTTGGATTGCGCGCTTGCACACAAACGTGAAAACACACAAACATCTGCCTACCACAGTGGTGTAGTTCCACTTCATGGCACACATACACACACTGCAGGCACAACCACACATGCAATCACCCTGTGGCCATAGGAGATACTGTGCAAACGCTCATATCCAATCATTTGCAGATGAAAAATCCCAGATCCCTGTGACGTGTGTGTAAAGTTGATATGTGGGATCAAAGCAGAGCTTGGCCAGGCCTGCAATCACTGCGGAGTATAATCGGTGGTTAGTGTATCATAGTGGTACTCGAGTAAAATATCTTGTTACTGTGCTGTGCTGGTGATTCAGACAGAAGGAGTGCTTTCTCTGTGATAAAAGGGCCGCAAATTGAAAGAGGGCAGGTGGCAGCAGAAAATGAAAGCGAAGAGAGGAAAGGAGACAGTGGCTGCTTTCCATTTGGTTAATTATGCGTCCTCCCGTCCTTGCTCCTGCGTCCTCAAGCTCCTGACCCGGAAACTGATCGAGGTTCGAGGTCATCGAGGATGTTCTAATCCTTAAATGCGTCTCGGAGGAGACAAAGGCAAAGAGAGAGGAGGCTCCCAGAAAAGCTTGGAGCGAGGAAACACAGGTGTATCCTAACGGACAGCAATGCCCCAATGTGTTTAGTGATTGGTCAGCTGATCTGATGAGACACTAAAAGAAACTGCTAGGCTGTTGTGGAAAATGTAAATTCAATATTATTACCTGATGGCAAAATATAGATATAGACAAATAGGAATAACAGCACCAACAGAGGTTCGTGTTCATTCCTAAAATAAGAATTGTTGGATTGATGTGTGATCCAAATCATAAATAAATCATACATTTAAAAAAACATATTATTAGTCCTATATAATATCATCCTGAGCCTGAAAAGGACAGGCTTACTGTGCATGTAGCCTTTCATAATCAAATTATATATTTTATGTAGAGCATTTTTAGTTTCATGAATGCTCTACATAAAGTAGTGTTTTAGTGCTCCCTCACATCTCTTCTGTTCTGTCAGTAATAAAATCATTTTAATTGTCTATTGGTGTTATTTTGGAACAGCAGTCATCGGGCATCACTGATACTTATTTATTTCTACACTTAATAGGACAGTTGAGATGCTGTGCGTCTCCCCAAAATGACGCGGCAGTGTGCGAGGATGTCCAAGCGTCTGCTACCAACAGCCAACATTTTACATTTTAACCGTGACCTTAACTTCAGCTGCCATTACAACTCACATGACTTCACTATTAGTATTTGTCTGCTAAGAGGAAAAAAAAGAATAATTTTCACAGAAACCTTTAGCCAGAATATTCAAGCTGTTAATCTGTCGAGAATGATTCTGAACATTTTTATGACAGAGATCTTTTTGACAGATAATACTCAGGAGGGAGAAGCTTCGAGGCAGGGAGAGAAAAACAGTCGGAGATGACTTTGACAGAAAGGAACAGTGTGTTTTACCCCTGGCCGCAGACTGAACCAGTGATGAAAGTGATGAAGGCCTGAGTGCCAAAATGTTGCACATGGCTATGACTTTACTTCTGTATCAAAACAATGATTTTAGGAAATCAGAAAATATTCTCTTTATGAAACGAACAAAGGACAGCTGTTTTTGGTTTTTTGAAGTCACCATCCAATTTCATTTTTCTAACAATAACTCAAACAATAGCATTCTCATCTGAAAACTGATGACCTTAAAGGTATGAGGGACTTTTGGTGTCTTCTGTCTTGGCTATTCAATTGAAATTGTGAACAAGTTGGATACAGACCAAGTAAATTGTTTTTTTTCTGCAAGTTTCTGTTCTTTGGAATTTCATTTTGTAAAGCCCCACTGTAAACTGTGATCTAGATCTCATGATTACACCCATTTTTTCCAGTTTAGTCAGTACTAGTTTTGTAAACACAAACTGAGATTCTGGTGTAGCACAAACAGTTACAGGGCATCTGACAGCCGTTTTTCACCCTAGTTACCCCATTTACAAACAATCTTGGATGTGCGTGCAGCATAGCTTAATTATGGATATTTTCAGTATTTAGAAATGAAGCAACTTGCTGGAAACCAGCCACAATACTGTTTAAATTGTGTATGTCACACTTGTCCTGAACTTGCATTTTCAAAACTTTTTCTTCTTAAAAGTTTGCCTGTCTTAGCCTGTCTCGCTAGCAAACATGACATGGTCTTGTTGTCTGCAGCCTTTGATATCATTCTGGCCGGGTGTTGCTGCTATCTCACACGTAAACTAATAAATTGGCAGGTTTACTGTATGTCCTGGCCTGACAGCTGCCCTGCTAGCCTTAACACGACTTACCAATAACACACAAAAGGGAGTGGAAAGGCTCTATCTCATGGCCTGGGTGTGCAGTAAGGATCACCGCCAGTGCAACGGTATGGTTGCAGTGAGTCAGTGTTTTTAAAGAGTGAAAAACGCCACATCTTACTCGCTCTTTCTCCCTCATCGCTTCTTCTGTTTGTCTTGGCCAAAATATATGTTTTGTAGGATCTCTTAGCGTGACTTAGCTTTCTTCCTGTGTGCATAAGTCTGTGAACACACATGCAGCACACGCGTCTCTATCCCATTTTTCTCTCTTAATCGTTGTCCCATTGCTTTTGTTTTTATTCACTTTCTCTTCATCTCTACAACTCCTGCTCCCTTTTTATTCCCTTTGTTCCCCTCCTCTCGTAGGCCCTCGACACAAGTATAATTGATTTTAAATAGTGTAATGTGTATTCACATATCTCTTCACTACAAACAACAGTCCCTAACACTCTGAACACATTTCAGTGGTAACGTACACAATGTCAATAGTGTGCAATAACTTTATATTTTCACAATGTATAGTGTATCCATACTTTAGACAACCAGTATTTCCTTGTATTGTGTGCCAATTTAAATGTAAAGTCTAGTTCTTGTAAATAGTCCTGCAGTAATAACATTCACCCATTGTCAGTTTTTGATTAATTCAAGGAAGGAAAACACAATTCTGGATGAGCTTGAATGAATTCAGAGACAGCTCTATAAATACACGCACTCATAAACAGACAGCACATACAGCACACACACACACACACACACATATACAGACGGACAGACAGCTAGACAAAAACATTCTTTTCTTCTATAAATAATTACATTAGCATTACATAAATCTATTATTGTAGCCACCAAGAATTGTTAGGGTCACACAGACATCCAGGCCAAACGCTCTTCCCAATCACTGACCTTTGCTGACCTAAAAACACTTTACTTCTGATTGAACAAACTTTTGTGATAGGATTGAGTAGCTCGGGGACAAATACTCATACTGGGCTTTTATGATGCTCTAACTTTAAAATTGTGTTGTGTAAGTGGACAGCAAGATTCAATTCCTGGGACAAAATGATTCCAGTGTAAAGTGACCCCAGTGTTTTAGGTAGAAGATATAAAGACCCCAAAATGATCATATTAGAGAATCCATTTGTCTATGTCTTTCTTTGGAAAGGATATCCATGTCATTAATGACAAGCTTGAGACGATTTAAAGACATTGTTTTATAAACCTGCAACAAACTTTCATTTTCTTCAATTTTAGGTAAGTTCTCCAAATAGAAAAAAAATGTATGCAGAATGGTATAAGTCTAGAACAGGTGTGCGTAACCATGTGTCATGTAGAGCTGAGAGTCTGCAGGTTTTTGTGATGAAGAAGGTATTCTAATCAGCGAAATCAGGCACTGGTGTGTTTGGGTTGAATGAAAATCTGTCACACCTTCTCACCTTCTCAGGGACCCCCTAGTGGGGGTTATTTCACCTACGTGTTGGGGGTTAGGTGAGAACCAAGTGGTTTTGGAGCTTGACCAAGGCTATATCCACGCTACTACGTTTTTGTTTTAAAACGCATAACTTTTGCTACGTTTACACCTGGCGTCCACACTACTCCAGCGTTTTATAATCCCTAAAACTGAGACCTTTTAAAACGCTGCTGATCCCGTTTTAGTTTGAAAACTCCAGATTGCATTTTAGTGAGGACGGGCGAAAACAGAGACGTTCTAAAACGATGATGCAGACACCCACGTTCGCTTCCTGATTGATTCTTATCAGCCACGAAGTGTCCTTCCCTGATTCGTCACCCCCCTATCACGTGACCCTTTCCCAGAAGTAGCCCCTTTAAAAGCTGTTTTAAAAATGAAGTGTACGTTTAGAACACTGATTTGAAACAGGACTTCTCGTGCACATCAAGATACCTGACAGATTAATATAGACAACCTTATACAACAACTCTGCAAGTTATATAAACTGAAGTTATTTCTGTGTTTCAGCTGACATAAAATTGGGGGGTTGGCCCATTTTTGATTTCAGCTGCGTGGCCCATTTTAGTTGCACCTTAGGTTCATTTAGATTCATCAAGATAAAGTGGCTTAAAAAGACATGACATCACAGCAGAGGAACATGGTGGGTGACTTGCCAATTCAAGATCATTCATTTCCAATGAAAGAAGTTTGAGTTGCGTCATTTCTTTGATGCATTCCATTGCAATGACATTTTCTGTGTTGTACGTTCACTCATGTATTAAGAATACATGGTTTGGCCTCAAACAAATACAATTTAGCATGCCCTGTGTTGAAAAGGTTTATGTTTTAATTTCAGTAAATCAGAAATGCAACAAAAATGTACATCAGCATACATAGCATGCATAATCACGTCATCAGTTGCATTTGAGTATGTTTGAGAAAATGCTTTACACCTCCTGGGATAATGGGGGCTTTCGTTTTTATTTTAACATCTAGAAACTAGACCTGAGTTTTAGGAAACTGGAATGACCCCTGTGAAAAACAGGCTTGACCTGCCCTTAAGTTAAGGCAGCTATAATGCTGTAAATGGGCTGTAGGCCATCAAAACATGCAAAAAAGGACTAAATCACACAGATCCTACACTGGAACCATACCAGCAAGAATTCAATTATTTAATTTGACGCAGAAGTAAGAACTATAGCACTCACTGAAACATGAATAACGTCATGAAAATCCCATGCTTAACATGCCCAGTCTTTGCATTCAAAGCTTCCTCTACCTTCTTGAGCTGCTCACTGGGCCAGCTATTGTTTGTTAGGGTTAGGGTTATTTGTAGGGTTATATGTATTTAAGGTAATGAATGAACCAGTTCTTTATCTAGTTTGCCCATCCAAATGCTGTATACATGTATTTTGAGTCTTGTTACTAACCTGGGACCTGTGTCTGTTATGTTATTGTGATATTAAGGATTTTTTACCTTCTGGAAAAGCTCTCGGTCGGGGGTCCTGAATTTTGCTCTAATCAGTCCCTGAGGCTACATCCACACTAATACGTCTCTGTATACACAGGTGTTTTATTGCTATTTTAGAAATAATCTTCGTCCATACTACATGCCTTAAAACGCATATCACATAACCATCCGTGCACTGGGCATGCACGTGCCGGTGTAAACAGGAAGCAGATTGTCTACTCTGCGGTTGGTCGCTTATTTACTTGCAGAAAATAGTACGAACGAAGAACAGCAATGGAGAAAAGTAAGACCAGAGATTTCTACACTTGGACCGGCAACCAGGTGGAACTGTTACTGAAAGTAAGTGTTGTAATTTGTTATCCATGTTGAATTAACCGCTGGTAAGGTTGATGTCATTTGTTTTTCTTCTGGGAAAGGAAGCGTCTGCGTATTCTTTTTAAAATGTCTCCGTTTCTGCCCGTCCTCACTAAAACGCAATCCCGGAGTTTTCAGTCTTAAACGGGGTCAGCAGCGTTTTAAAAGGTCTCAGTTTTAAACGCTGGAGTAGTTTGGATGCTAGGTGTAAACGTAGCAAAAGTTATGCGTTTTAAAACAAAAACGTATTAGTGTGGATGTAGCCTGAGGTAGGGACAGCTCCTTACTTTGCAGTATATTTACCCTACACTATACATTGTTGAAACACTATAATACAATACTGCTCAGGCTGGCAAGACTGCCGTGTGGTATCTGTGCTTGAGCAGGTCTGAGTGCTGGTCAGTCAAAATGACTATTGCTATTTGTTGTTGCTCCCACGTAACTATCTTCCCCATGGTGCGCTGCTGTATGTGTGAATTGAGGGGGGGGTCAGTCAGCAGGTAAGGTCATTGACTTGCCAAAGAGTGTCGGAGAACTCATTGACAGATAGAGCCAACAGGCTCATTTGACCTTGTGACACACAAACACTGAGACACATGCTCTTTCTATTTCTCTCTTTCACTCTCTCTCTGTCACTCAAACTCTCCCTCTCTCTCTAAGTCTCACACACTCACATATACACACACACAAGAATGAGTGACATTCTTATCACCTCTTTGACAGGGGTGATCTGCTGCGGTTGACCTCTTATTGAAGTGTCACCACTTTGATGTAAAAGCTATCACACATTCTTAACATGCCACAAAGAATGTCACACAGAGTAATATACATGTCCCCTCCCTTGTCAACCACATGTTAAGGCAATGCCCCTCCACTACAAATCTCCACTACACTTTTCTGTCTTTGTAAGTTCGAAATTCAGTATAACTATTATTGCTATGTTGCACAGCTGTGATCTGTGTCAATTCATACTTGCAGATTATTCCACTGAAGAGGCCAGTTTGATGAGGCCATTATATCAGAATAAGATTTAATTTTCACCAGAGACTTCAGTTAGAGTTTTATTCCAGGACCGGACTTTGATGGTTTCAGCACTGAAGCAGAAACAGCTAGTTACTAATGTTGTAGCCCTCTTGTACTGTATTCCTATTAATGTATTCCTATTAAGATTCTCTTTCACTTTGCCATAACGTGTTAAACCCTAGAGACCCCCACACCCACAGAAAACAAGACACAGAGTGATACAATGCTTCCTCACTGGAGCTATACAATTTTGGGATGATTAAAAGGTCCAAGAAGCATTTTTTTGCCATCTCAATTACAGGAACAGTATATTGACATGTACAATTGAAGAGTTTAATTTACAGATTAATGACGAGCAATTTGTTTTCAACTGATTTCAGAAAATAGTCATAGCAGGTTTTAGTCCTTCATCACATACATCATATATTATGTGACGTGACAGGTGTCTTTTGTCTTATTTCTTATATTGTATATAATGTTATCTAATCTCTCATCCCATATTTCTTACATATCATCTCATCTCCTATTTCTTATATACTATCTCATATTGTATATTTTATCTCATATTTTTTATATATCATCTCATCTCTCATCTAATCTCATATACCTTATCTCTGAAACTCATCTCCATATAATTTTATATTTCTTACATCTCATCTCATATTTTGTGTATATCATTTCACATCTCACTTTTCATATTATTTCTCATTTCATACATTTTCATATGTTAGCCTAAGAGAATACTAACTGTTATATACATATACTGTGTATGTGTGTATATATATATATGAGGAACTGCACTCAGTGAAGCCTTTAAAGATATGGAATGTCTGGGAGTCAGGAATAAGTGACAAGTTGGACTGAACTAAAGAAACTGAACTAAAGAGAGCTGAAATGTGACTTTGCTGAAACAGACAAGGGGTTCTTTTACCTTTATGGGCAGGGACCATTTCCTCTACCCCCCCTTTCCTCTCCCTCCTCTCTTACTTCTCTATGCCATCTTTCTTTCGCTCGCTCTCTTTCTCTGTCTGACACATCTCTCTCTTGCTGACTCCCTCTTTTAGGAATCTGGCAAAGGAACTGACAGTGTGTGTTTAATCCACAGGTCCTGTCTCTGTGTGTGTGTGTGTGTTAGCTAGAGGTCATGTGGTTGCTGTGACTTCAAAGCTGAAACCAGAGTCTCTCCACAGTCTGCAGCTTTCCTATAAATCACACTAACCATACTGCAGGGGAAACACACATACACGTATACACAGCCACAACAGAGAGAGAGAGAGAAAGAGAGAAAGAGATGAAAATGAGAGCAAAAGCTTAATGAAATGACTATAAAGAATATTGTAGAAAAAAGAAAACAAGATCTTGATTACAGAGGGAAGACGTGGAAAGAATGGAAGATAAACTGAATTTGACAATGCAAGCGAAGGTCAAAGTGAATTGGAATGAAATAAAGAAGATATGTTGGCAAAGAGTTAAGTAACCGCAAAAAAAGACCAGTCTTTCATTGAATTTGCCATAGAATAAACAGGGTGTTGCCAGCCAAGCCCTAACAGAATTTATTTTTGTAACTAGATTCTTTCTCCTGTTATATGCAACTATGCAGTTGAATCAAATTATTTCCCTTGTGTACAGTAACCAGAGACTGAGAAACAGAAAACGGAGCATGGGGTTTTGTTTTGTTTTTGTTTCGGTTTTTGTTTTGTTTGATTTTCTTTTTTTGTGAAAGGTGATTCATCTACATGTCTTTCACAGCACATGCTTTGGTTCATACTCCATGTATGGGCTATAAGACCTGGAGCTGCCGTCACATGCTGTCTGTGTACATCTCATGGCGCTCACTTTAGTGGCCCCACTAAAATCGCCTTTTGCACTTTTGCACTGCTAATCCTGGACAGAGTTGCACCACCATCATCATATTATGAAGAAGGCATGTCAATGAAATGATGATTAGGTGGTTGGGACAAAGGTGGAGCGAGTGGAGTTAGGAATCTCTGTTGCTATTAAATTCTTAGATCGGTGAAAGTCTTCATACTGAAACTTAGTTACCTTTGGGTTAATATTCTTTTACCCCCTTGTATCTCAGCTTTCATTGGCTTTTGCTATACAACCTGTTAAAACTCAAACACGTTGGACCAAATCTTATTCGAATCTGGTGAATCTCAAATTGTCAGGAGGTCAAAGGTGTCCAGTTGTAAAGCTTTGACTCTTACAAGATAACCTTGGTGACCTTTGCCCTGAGAGCCTTGACTGACATGCAATAGTACAGTCTTGTGGAAGCGGAATAGTAGAATTGTTGAACTAGACTTTAGCTGCTCTGACATACTATAGTTGTCACTAGCAACCATTAAATAAGTTATCCAAATAATATATGGGCCGTTTAACTAGTTATTCCTCCCTGCTACCCTGCCTGAAGGCACACGGTGACAGACTAGCATCTGGTTTGTGGAGACTGTCCTCTCTTATGCCTACAGGATTTTCTTCATCTTGCACTGATTACAAGTCATACAAATGTCAGCACTATTAAATCACATAGAAATTTGTGATATAAGTAAGTCATGACTAAAAACAATTAAGCTAAAAGAGGTTTGATGTTAACCTGTTCATCCTTAGGAGATATTTGTACAGCCATAAAGGGACAATGTAGAAGAGAAGATGTGTGTAGAAGTGTTTCAGTAACTTGTCAGCTCTTTCATGTCGGCAAAGCAGGCACAGGTTTGTTTATTTGTAAGGTACATATGGCCATGGACACAGAAGGCAGTCATTTTAAAGATTTATGTAACTGGTGACCAGATCTTGAGAGCAGATCCAGTGGGGTGAACATTGTCTAGGAAACAGGGGTACAGTCTATTCTTTAACTATTACATTTCATGGCCACGGCAGTGCCCTAGTATTTTCCTCTGTGTCTCCTGTGCTGTCTGTCTGTCTGTCTGTGGAGTGGGCGTGGCAATCCCTCTCTGACTCTCCTGGCTCCTGGAGCCCTGCTGATTATGCACACCTGCTGAACCTGCCCACCTGCTGTCCATCAACTCATCAACCCAGCACTATTTCAACCCTGGCTCTTCACCCACTCTGCGCTGTTTGCGCAGCTTCAATGGTAGTCAGAAATTCACTGCACTGAAACTACAAGCTCTCAGTAGTACCATTCCTCTTGTGGCCTGACCTGTCTTGGCCATCCACCATCGCCTCTCTGCCCTCAGTTCCTGCCAGCCAACTTCTCCTCTCTCCACCTCCATTTTCCTGTTTCTCTAAAATAAATCTTCCTTATCCCACCTTACCCCTGTGTCTGTGTCTTGTGTTACATCACATTACGTGGAGTAATAATATAAACAATAAAATAGTGGATTTTGACAGAAAAATGGGTAAATACTCAAATTAACTGAAGAACCTACATATTCATTTCTGACCAGGAATGACAAAATTAAGCTGAATTAGCACTAAGTGCATTTTGAATAACATACTGTATGTGAGTGTATATTTGAGTTTGTATTCTACCATCTAGGTAGCTAGCCTACATTGCTGACAATAACTTGACTTTTGAGATTTGGCTCAATCTTCTATTATTTAAATTGCTATGAAAAACCTGACCTGATTTTGTTTGGACAAACTTGTCTTGGACTTGTGCAGACTGACAGAACTCCAGCTGTTGCTGTGGCTCGAGCATGGAGTTTTTAGAGTTGATTGTCTCGAACGTGGAGTTTTAAGGGCTGATTTTCTTCACACAATGCCTGAGAACCGCAACAGTCAGCACAGCATCACAATGGGTGGTAGAGCCACATCCTCTCCTCAGCCATTAAAACAAATAGCTCTTTATCCAAGAATGTGTGTGTGTGAGCCTACTGGGGAGACTGTGTGTTTGAGTAAGAGCAGACACGCTTGCGTCTGACATGAGTGCATACACATTTTGTATGTAATCCTGGAGTTCTGTATGTCATTCTAGTCATGTCAGCTGACATGAAGTCTTTCTGATATTTACTGGCTGATTTATACATCCACTAGTAACATGCCAGTATATAAAATAAGATAAATAAATGTAATCAGTAACTCATTAAAGCTGCTATAATCAATATTTTTATATTAGCTATGGATCAAATGACCACGTTTAATATGAAAGAGGTTGCTCGTGGTCATGAACCCACAGAACATTCACCCGACTCGCGAAGCTCTATGGAGATTTTTAGCATCTTTCAGATCATTGTTTTGGTTTTCGGGCCCACAACTTTACTGTTTTGATTCACTCTCACTGCTCTCATCGTTGTTTCTAGCAACAGGCAGCTGTTTCCAACAAAAAAACTCTAAAAACTGACTTCATGCTACCTGCCCAGCACCAAACAGCAGACAGACAAAGTTAGCGACTAGCTGGTGAACACAGTGGAGCATTTAGCAGATAATGAACCTGATCATTTTCTCCGGAGTTGGTGGAGAGCAAATCCAGAGGTAGAAGGAGAGCAAATATTGAGTCTTAGACTCATCAAGTGGACACAAACACGCCTCCAAATTAATTTTGCTCCATGGCAACTGTTTGCTAACAAGTTCGACATATCAATTTTAAAAGGTGATAATATGTCATAGCTGTAGTAAAGATCCCTATTTTCTTTCCTTTTTCCACTTCCTTTCCTCACCTACCTACCTCACATCCTTTCCTTTTCTTTTTTTTCACTAATTGGCTCTTGTTTTCATTCTTTGTCACCCCTCATTTACCTGATTAAGTTCACCTGATCACTCCTTATTTAAAGACTGCACTCCCTCTCACTCACTCACTCTTTGACCTTCGTATGGGGTGGCCCAAAAAATCAGTTAATGCAGGTTTGAATATTACTAAAACATACTTAAAGTGATTAAAAAAAAAAAGCTAACTCAGCTAATTGTTTAGGGATGGAAATGTTGGTCGGTCCACCAATTTGGTTCAGACTGAAATATCTCAACAAGGATGTATTGTCATGAAATTTAATAAATACAGACATGCATGGTCCCCTGTATATGAATCTTAATGGCTTTGACCAAAAAACAGAAAGCCATACATGTAATGCTCCATTATTGTTGGGGTTTCTAAGGAACGATCATTATAACAGTGTATTCCAATGAAACACACAATACGGACAAAGTAACAAAGATAAGGTAAGACATAGAAAACAAATCCAGGTAAACAGCGCCTCGTAGAACATCTTTTACACTCGGTGAGGCTATATTCTCCTATTGTATGTTACATTCTGTATACAAATCTACTTGCACTCTTATCAAATACTGTAAATATACTAAATTGTAGTAAACTATATTCATGCAGATGCAGGCATGAAATAAATACACTGCTGATGATGACAATCTAGACAAAAGAAGTAAATACAGTGATGTCTAGGATGATGAAAGGCATCTGCAAAATCAGTTGTAAGGAAGAACTGGAGGGAGAGATACAGGAAAGAGAAGATGACAGGGAGAGATAGAGCGGGAAAGGGAAAGTGGAAAAATGACAAAACAGAAAGACAGAGAGGAGAGAGAGTGTACAGTAAGTGAGGGTTACCACAACCATGCCACTGAGTGGTGTTTACATGGTACCACACCACTGGGCTTTTAACCACAGACATGGCACTGCTCAGTGTGTGTGCGTGCAGCTGAGTGCATGTGTATTCTCAGTTACTGAGACACTGACTGCATGCATGCCTGTGGGAAGAGATTCAATATGTTTCTATATGAAATGAAACCTGTGATTTTAAGATGCAAACTGAGTTTAAATGAAATCGTAAACTAATTTAGTTTCACAGACAGGTGACATTTCATCCAAAAACCCTCGAATGCCTGTGTCAGTATTACACAATTATGAATTTCCTTACTGTTTCAACTGAAATCCTGGTTTTTTACAATGTTTAAATATAGGTTGTAATTTCCACTCCCTCAGCAAACACTAAGCTAACATTTTTATACTCCACACAGCAAGATAGCTGTGATAGTTGATTGTGTTGATAGCAGACCTGCAAACTCACAAGAGTTTTTCTCAGTCTTTTGGCCTGTACAAGTCTTTCAAGTGCTTGTTTTTGCTGCTTAGCAATGTGCCTCTTTCTTGCCCCAGTTTCCTCATCTACCACTTCCACCCTTTTCTCTGCAGCACTTGTAGATGGCTGGCAGTCAAACGCCATCCTTCTCTCTCTGACTCTGAGCTACTTATTTTGTCGCTGGGCCTTGTCTCTTGTTCCTGCCGAATATTATCAAATGGCTTCATGGCCTCCTTTTTCATGATCATAAAAGTTTGTTGAGGCTAACCCCAACTGGTTCCGTCAAGGTTAAATGATCCGCCAGAGCCGGTACATTTTTGTTTTAATTTCCCTCGTAAATTACGACAATGACGGACATTAAAATCGGATAACAATACGGACGCAGTGGGGGTTAGCCTTAACTCAGCAAAATGATTTTGATTCTGAACTGTAACGTTGTACTCATAGATTGTATGGTTGTAATACACAATTCACTGAAGTTAACCTTAGCTGGCGTGCTAAGAAGCTGGCAAGCTTTCCATTATAAACAGGTTGGGAATGATTTGATGGGGTAACGTTAGGAAAAATGTATCATGACACACTTCAACTTGATTTGGCAAGTTAACGCTACTATGCTATAACTATGCTAGTTAAACAGCATATTAGGTCATTGGCAGCAAACGAGACTTACCTCAGAACCAGTGTATATTGTAGTAGTACCACGAAAAGTTTACTTTAAACATCCGTGGAAAAGAAGACGATGCTGTTATCTTGATTCTGATTGGCCAAAAGACTCAAAAGGTCTCACCAAAGATGTTTTATTGGGAAAAAGATCTCCATGTGACAACAGCTTTCTGAAACGTCTCTGTTCTCACTCCAGTCTACGGGAAATTGCGCTGGCCAATTAGGTGATCAACCCTGAAACACCAATCAACAGGAGAACACCAAAATAACACAGGATGTAACACTTTCCCCCATAAAGATGGCACTTATGTGGCATTATTCATACACGTGTGACAGGGCATCAGCCACAATATTTTCCTGGCCTTTTTTATGACGAATGTCCAATTTGTAGTTTTGAACCATGTTGGCCCAATGCATTAGCCTCTGGTTGCTGTTGTACATCAGTTGATCAAAACCAAAGGGTTATGATCTGTATAAACAACAACAGGCTCGAAATGCTGTAAAGTCCACCGCAAGGCCAAGGCTTCCTTCTCAATAGTGCTGTAATTCTGTTCTGCCTGTGAGAACTTCTTGGAAAAGTAGCACACAGGATGGTCAATGCCTGCAGAATCTTCCTGGATCAACACAGCTCCAGCACCTGTTCCACTAGTATTGACCTCAAGCTTAAATGGAACCGCAAAGTTGGGGCCAGCAAGAACTGGTGAATTGCACAAAACAGCTTTCACAGCTTGGAAGGCATGCTCACAGGTGGAGTCCCACACCAACTCCCTAGCAGGACTGACAAGGTCAGTCAAGGGAGAAACAATGGTAGCACAGTTACGACAAAATGCTCTATAGTAACCTGCCAGTCTGAGGAAATGCCACAACTGCCGTTAGGTGGCGGGAGCTGGGTAGTCAGCAACAGCATGGATCTTAGCTGCAAGGGGCCGAACCTGTCCCTGACCTAATTCCTTGCCAAGATAAGTGATGGTTGCTTTCGCAAACTCACACTTGCTCAGGTTCAGGGTCAGCGAGGCATTTTCAAAACGCTGAAAAACAGTCAGAAGAGTGTTCATATGGCTCTTCCAGTCAGGTGAGTACACTACAACATGATCCAAGTAGGCCTCACAGTTAGCTACACCAGACAGCACTGCCCACATGAGTCGCTGAAAGGTGGCAGGGGCGTTACACATGCCAAATGCCATCATAGTGTACTGAAGAAAATTGTCAGGAATGACAAACGCAGAGATGTCAGAAGCTCTCTGTGTCAATGGAACTTGCCAGTAACCTTTAAGCAAATCTAACTTGGTCACATAACAAGCTGCTCCCACTCTTTCAATGCAGTCCTCCACACATGGAAGAGGAAATGAGTCAGGCTTGGTTACGCTGTTAACTTTCCGATAGTCTGTGCAGAACCTAGAAGTCAAGTCAACTTTTGGAACCAGTAAACAGGGTAAACTCCAAGAACTGGTGCTAGGAACTGCAAGCCCATTAGTCAGGAAATACTCAACCTCTTTCTCCACCAGTCCACGCTTGATAGGGTTCACGTGATAAGGATGCTGCTTGATAGGGGCACTATCACCTACATCAATGTCATGCTGCAGTTCATTTGTACGAGTGGGTACATCTGAAAACAAAGCAAGGTGACCATGAATCAGCCGAAGCACATCGCCCTTCTGGGAGTCAGGAAGATCACCTGTGTCTCTAGATTTGCCAACACTTATGAGTTCCGTAGCCGAGCACCCAGGGCAGGCGCATCCTCCTTCGTCAAGTCATCATCAACAGGGCAAGTGGAAACAACTGACACTGCAGCAACACAAGTCACTTCATGTGAGGGACTTTGCCCCAGCTTTGACTGACTAGTTTGCCAGTATGTGATAGAACAAATCACAATCAGATTGTAACTGAAAGGAACACATCACACGTATGGGCTTCATAACAAAATAAACCAAAGAGACAAAATCATGCGACTGTTTTTGGATGAAATCCTGGACATGGTGTGATAATGCTGTTCACAATGGGGTTTTGTGCATGAGGTTTGCTTGAGTGTTCCAAGGATTCACCAAGCTCTCTTAACTGCACAAACGTTTTTGTATAATGCTCTTTTCAACTTGATGAATGCCACCTGTTCATTAGGAGGGGCACATTTTTGAGATTTGACCATTAGCTTAAACAACATCCCTAAACTGCTGTATAGGGCTACCTGTTTCACTTTGTTTGTGGGCAAGTCACATTCACAAAAATGTTACCAAAGAGAAAAAAGAAGACTTTCACACATCGGAGCTTCAAGTCCTGCAGTCAGAAATCAGCAGATGAAAACATAAGAAATTTAGCAGTGCCAGTACTGGGACCCAAAATAATTACTGTATTAATACAGCTGCCAAAGACATGTCATCACAGCAGAATCATACTGTCACAGAAAAAGAGAGAATGGTTTGACATGAAATCAGATGGAAAAAAGGGGGAATATTATATGGTAGGTGATGTTACACCTACCTGTTGATAGTGGATATGGTATAATATTTCAACTCCAAATTCAACCAGATTAAGGCATTATGATTCAAGCCAAATGAATCCGCTTCTCTTCCCTGTGGAGAGAAGCAGACTATTTGTACATGACTCATACGACAGGTCTGGACCACTCGTGAATTTCACTCTGAAATTTCTGACAGTGTCAGAACTTTTGACACAGTCTTTGATTGCCAAAGCTCTAAATCGGCAAGTCGTTGGACGTGTCTCACAGTGCCGTCTAGCATAACTGTTTTAGATTGACAACCAAAGCTTTAAGCTGTTATTTGAGATGATTTATTTGACATTACAGTTCTGCTTAGTGCAACTTTAATGTCTAGATTTTTTGTGTAAGAAGAGAGAAGAAGAAGAAAAGGGAGGCAGGGGGAACAAGAGTTGCAGAGAACAAAGGGATGATAACAACGGGAGGGATTAGAAAGAGAAACACAAACGGGATGCAGAAAGAGCTGGGCACGGGGGCAAGGAAAGGTTATGAGAGGAATGAGCAAGTGAGAAAATTTGAAAATGAGGGGAAAATATATAAAAGTAAGCTTAGTTGGCAGGAAAGGGTGGAGGAGCAAAGAGTGAAAGCAGATAGAGAGGGAGACAGGAAGGAAAAGGAGGGTTAGCTAAAGAGTGAGGTGCCAGTAAGGGAGAGGGAGAAAGAGAGAGGGAAGAATAAAGGAAGGAAAGGGAGGGATAGAGGCATAGAGAGAGGTAGTTACTGGCCAGGGAGGGGATGGCAGGAGAAAGATGGTGGAGAGAAGTGGGGGATGGAGACACAAGAAGGTAGAGGTGGGGGGTTCTTCAGCTGCTTTCTGAGGAAAGCAGTTGAAGGTAATTGGTTCCTTATGTGAAGCTGAGCTTAATTCGCCAAATAAAAAGCCTTTCTGTCAGCTGTAATGGCTTTTCCATGCTGCACTGCTCTGATGGGGGCTACATTAGCATCCCAGCATAGCTCATGACCTACGCAATAACACAAACGTACCAACTGTTGGCCTGATTAGCGTCATAGGTCAAGGACAGTTTTGAAAGAGTTTCTGCTACAATCTAATCGGCTGGAGGCTAGATAAGAATCCTAGCATTAAACTGCAGACTGTAAGCTGAGCAACAATATACAATGCAGTGTGGATGGCTGTTCAGCATTTTCACATACACTTTACAGTAGCATCCAAACATAACTAGTGGACAACCAATGCCCAGACAAACACCAGAAAACAACCAGCTAAACTAATAATATAACTTGTTAATTAGTGAACTTTGGAGATAGATGGATTATTTTTTACCTTTTGGACAGACCCTTTTTCCAGTCTTTATGCTAAGTAATGCTTCGTTTTTAATGGCTCTAGCGCCTCTAAAGTGAACTAATTAACAAGTCATATCTCGCTTGTATAATCTGTATAATCTGTACAAAAACTGAAGAGCCAAGAAATAGTCTGACTAATAACCCCCCATAAAATGGCGAGTTGTTGTTTTTACCACTATAGGTTTTTGCGCAGATCAAACAAGATATAATGTTCTAATTATGGAGCTTTAGAGATGCTGACTGATTATGTGACATTTGGACAGTGCAGGCCAGCTGTTCTCCCCTGCTTCCAGTCTTTATGTGACCCTAAGCTAATCGGCTGCTGGCTGTAGCCTTATATTTAATGGGCAGATATGAGAGTGCTATCCATCTTCTCATTTAACTCTCCACCAGAAAGACAATATTTCCTTAAATGTTGAACTATTCCTTTAACCCGTTCTGATTTACTACAGTATATTTTTCCATGCCTGTGCAACTGGAGCTGTGGGATAAAAACTGATCAGTGACCATAACCTGTGTGTGTTAATTACCATGTTTTTATCTTGTAACATCCTAACTTTATCTTTTAATCTAAATAAGCCTTGATTTTTAAAATTCCCTTTTAAAATGACAGCCTGGCAATGACGACAACACTGTGTTGTTTAAGACCCAGAAATTGCCAGGGAGGCTGTAAACCAGTATACAAGAGTCCATTACAAAAGGAACACTTCATCACTGATGCAGTCATTGACAGAGAGAAGCCATTACCATGTATCACCACCTCAGACAAAGAAAGTCACCATGGCTAATCTGTCATCTCTGTCTCATATCTCTGAGAAATGCTGACCAGAACACACGCATACACTGTAACACAGTCAGTCTGTCATCATGTGCATCTGGCCTGTGTAATTTAGACAGATAGTAATCGTGATGTATGTATTGATTTATGTATTTTTGATGTACCTTTTGTTGCTTAGTACCCAAATAATGAAGAACAATAAAGCACTGCTGAAACTGTATTGCTCAATAAACCTTAATCTGAAATTGCTTGTGAGATCATAAACTGTTACTACATTAGAGATGATGACAGTGGCAATATGTTCTGTCTCTTTCCTTCTGCACTTTATTTGTCTGACTGAAGTCATTATTCATATGTTATTCTCATAGAGGCTTTTCATATCCAAACGTATTGTATCTATCAATGATAGCTCATAATCACTTCTTTTCACGCTCCTACCTATTAGTTTTATTTACTTTGTGATGTAATTCATCTCCCTGCCCAGGGGCTGTTTATGTAGCCTTTTCTCTCTCACCCCCCCCTCATACTTTTTTTTTTTTCCATTTCCTCTATTTCACCCTACCTAACCCCTCGCTCTCTTTCACGCTAGCTCCACTACTGAAATTCAACTCTCCTCTGAAACCCCTACGCCTTTCTGCTGTCATGTGTCCGAATCTCTTAACTCTTTCTTTCTGCCTAATTCAATTCGCTGATTGTCTAATTCTCCCTCGCCACCGTCATGGTGGTGGTTGTCTGTCAAAGTGATTCTCAGTTTTGTATTCAACTCAGACCTTTGCTTAAATACACAAATTCAAGTGTTAAGCCTTCCCTATCTGCATAAGTAAATGTCACATGAAGCTGAAGCTTGCTGCCTTTTAAAGGCAAGCGAGACTATACCAAATTGTTATCGCACAGAGTTTGCACTAGGCAAATACAACATTGTTCTTTCAGTGGCTTACAGTATTGAACAACTAACATTTGCTAATTAGCACTAAACACTAAAGCTGAAGCTGATGGGAATATCATTCATTTTGCAAGTATTTAAAATTTTGATGATGATGGTGCTAGATTAAAAGTTCCACCTAAGTCATTAGGATTCATCCTTTGAGCACCATGGATATCTGAACTAAATTTCATGGAAATCCACCCAATAATTATTATAATGATGCTTCACTGAAAAGCAAAAAATGTCAACTTCCACGGTGGCATTAGAAGTGAAGTATAATTTATCCTCTGGGAACCATGAATGTCTGTACAAAATGTAATGGAAATGCATTTAATAGCCTTCCATAGAGCCATGCATCTAACATGGATAAAAATAAATAAACCTTTATTTATGCCGTGTTTTTTAAAATTTGTTTTAATGTTTTGCCTTTATGTGTACAATATCTCAGAAATCTACTTTACAACCCTGTATAAGATCTCTGGGGTGTAGAGAAAACACCCAGTCAGGATATTTATTAGACAATCTGTATAAACCTTGTTTCCAAATTCTAATATTTAAATTTTACTGATTTTGAAATGGCAGAACTCAATTGACACAGTCAGTTTTGCTCTCTGAGCATCAAACAACCTCATCTACAAGCAACTGTATTAGACACATCATAAACCAAATGGTCATATGTGAATTTCTCTTTCCAGACTCCTGATTGATATACAAACCTTTCATTATGTGTTTGCTTCCTACAGCACTATTCATTTTCTCCATATTATTTGATGGTAGAAATGTCCATCAAGTGACAGCCTAGCAGAGGGAAAAACAGAACTAGAATTGAGTATTAAGTATAAGTAAGTAAGTAAAGTATTTGAGACATAGGAAGTTTTGTAATCTCTGCTCTTCCCTTCCATTCCTCCAATTACGTTGGTTTGTTTACTGCAAACACCTCAGTAAATGCTACCAGATGGTGCACAAGGCTGTGGGTGTGGCACATTAAAAACAACTCTTGTGGATTGTGTTTACTGAACTACCTGATGACTTGAATACACGTATCTTAGACAGTACATGACATTTCTTATTGAGGTGATATGACCATTTTTAATCCTTGAGTGACTTTAATGGTATAACCATGAAGAACAAAAGACAGGTCCAAAGCACACATTTAGCAAGGTTGGTTCTTATAAGAGTGTGTTCACACTGCAAGGTACTTAGTGTTGCTGGTGGGTTGCTGTGACTGGATGACCTAGTCTTTGATGTTTCCTTATACTACCTGGCCAGTACTAGTTGGGTATCTTTATCCATGATTAGCAATCATGAATCTAATGTTCTCCAAGCATCGCTTTTGAGATTTATGAAATGTGAGGCACTGGATTACTGTAATCCACCCGCAGTATGTTTTCACTTACCACAAGGAACAAAAGTGCTTTGGTGGAGAAACATGGAAGCATGAAGAAGATTAAAGAACAACCAGGTGAAGACTGAGAAGAAAAGGCATCAGCCTGCACAGCGTATATACTACAGTACTTGATTCACCCTTAACAAGTCACAAGAGATACTTTTCAGGACAGCCCAAATGTCCCCCGTGCCAAAACAGTGATGGGAACCTCATGCAAGGACCTTGCTGACAACCTCTTCATCGTTTACTTCCCGCACATAGATATAACAAAGTCTCATTGCCAACAAAGTTCCTACTAACACTCTGTGACGTTAAATTATCTGCGTCCCACTGCCTGTTGTGAAGAGGAGCAACCGTGTCTCAAACCTGATCATCTACAATGGACAGACAGATGCCGTTGTCCTTGGACTGACTGGTACATGGCACATAAAAACCCTGCTTTCACTCAGAAACAGCTTATGTCAAAAGATTTCCACAAGGAACACAAGTTTGTGTGTCATCATAACATGAAAAAAGGGCAACTCAAAACATTCTGTCATTAAGGTGATATGATAACTTCTAATATGGTTAGCTGCTGTGCCTGAAAATAAATTTGATCTTGCTTAGAATTATGTTTTGTTTGTAGTTGCAGAATGAGTCCAGAGTCCATCTTCCAAGTAGGGAACAGTTTATGATCATCCCATATAAACAGCATATATAACCAACAAGCATAAATCTGCCTGCAGCCATGTGAGCCTGAGTCGCCCCCTTGTACAGTAGGTGGGATTCTCCTTTGGCCAACTGGTAGATGTTTGCTTTCCGTTGTGGGATGCCGCAGTTTAAATTTGGTCTGTTGGACTTGTGTGAAATAGAGGAGCTTCTATCACAACGGTGGTCATGCAAGTATTTTGACAAATCAGTCAAAGCAAACAGATTTCCCCATTGCTGGGTTCTGTGTGCTTCCACTCATTCCTTTCCCATCCTTGGGTATGCCTGGCACTACAAGTGACTACATACAATATATTTGTTTTTCCTCCCTTTTCTCCACATTACTATGCTATGCTGTCCACTTTAAGGAGCAAAGAAGAACCACAGGGATGTATGGGAACCAATTACTATGACACTCAATGTGTGTGGCAGAGAAACTAAATACTGAGGTCATGCTGAATTTTGTGGTCGTTACAGAGATGTGAGACATTTTAGATCATGCTGGGATCAGACAAAACATTTAAGTCTTTTGTCATGGTCACTTTATGACCATAGTGCCGTTGAACACTGACCAATCATAGTGTACGTTCTTTTGAGGCTGTCCTCATAAGAAAAACAGCATTGGTCGTTTTCAAATGGCTAAAGCAACCTATGTTCACATTTACCTGACAAGGACCTTTAGTGGTCATGTGACTTATGACTGCTGTCTGTCAGGAGCAAAAGGTTTCTTATAACCACGACCACTAACTTTAACCAGGTAATATTTGTGCCTAAACCTAACCAAACCTTTTTTTTTTTTTTTGCAGATCAAAAAAGGCATTTTTAATCATTTTTGTAAAAAAACACTCTGGCACTGACACATAATGTCATCCTGCCAATATGGGCATCAGATCAATGACAAAGGCAACGACAAATGGCCTTTTTTGTCATTTAGTTTGGACAACTTGTTGGGTTTTTTATGACCTGCATGACGTGCAACAAGGTGACCAGGCAGGAGGGGGACAGAGACATGACTTCCAGGATCAGGAATGTCAACAATCATGACATCACAGATGTTGTCAAGAGGCAAAAAAAGCTCTACATTGGATTAGGGCTGCAACCAATAATTATTTTCCTCATCGATTTATCTGCAGGTATTTTTTTTGATGAATCAATTCATCATTTGGTCTATAAAATGTCAGAAAACAGTTTAAAAAATGCCTGTCACAGTTTCCTAAAGCCCAAGATGACATCATCAAATGTCTTTTTTTGTCCAAACAACACGAAAAACTAAAGATATTCCGTTTAGTATGACACACACAAAGAAAAGCAGCAAATCCTCGCAATTTCGAAGCTGGAAGTGAGGAATGTTTGGCGTTTTTACTTGAAAATGACTGTTTATCCCATGGAGAGCTGAGACAATTAGTCAATTAGTCAATTGAAAAAGAAATAATCTGCAACTATTTTGATAATCGAAAAGTAAACTGTTGGGCCCAACCGTCCACGTATGCTCGATCTGGCTTTTTGTGAGCTAATACCGAGTAGTCTCATCCCAGCTTTGAGTGTTGGTGTATGGGTAATATCTTGAGGACATGGAGGCAACATTACTGTGCCTTGCTTGGAAGTTGGTCCCATGTAATATTCAATGTAAATGACATATTCAACTTGATGAGACGAATGAGAAAACATTACATTGTTCAATGTATCGTGGCTTCAACGCTTTATTTCTTTCCACAGCTGCAGTGGTTGGTTTACTACAAACACCTCACTAAGTGCTCACAGATGGTGTAAAGCTGGCAGACATAACTGTCCCTATACCAAATACTTTCTCATAAACTGAGACCTTCATATGAGAAGGTTCAGCGCTGGCAGGCGGGAGGAACTATTTCCAATATATTATGTGGAAGGTTAATTGGTAAGGCATACAATATGTCTTTGAGTCCCTCAGTGTCAGTCTCACGCTCTATTTTTCTCCCTGCTTCACTCCACCCCTCTCTCCCATCCTGTCTCTCTCTTAACAAATACTGAAAAAAAAATGTGTTTCCAATTAGGCGCTGAGGGGAAAAAGAACAACTCTCAACTGCGAACACTACAAGAAATGTCTTTGGTAAGGGGACATTTACATCTATATATATATATATATATATATATATAT
>LKNJ01004236.1:0-35078 GCA_002120245.1 Maccullochella peelii | reverse complement strand
GTGTGTGTGTGTGTGTGTGTTTGTGAGTGTGTGAAAGGGACACACAGAGAGACAACATTGCTGGGCAGAAGCTCCAGACTTTCCCTTAATCTCTCTGCAGTTACTTCTACTACTAAAGCTACATACTGTTAGTCAGTGTATATTGTTTGTAGCTCCACCACTATTGAGACAGGTACTAGTTATTTTGGTAACCAGATGAACACATGAACACTCTTCATAATGCATGCATGCATTTTCTCCCCTGCTGCTGTTTGTGTGCATGATTTCAGCAATAATCTCATTCGTCCAGAGAAATCACATCATAAACACTTGTTTACCATTTAAAGCTTTTTGTGTGTGTGTGTTTTAACATGCATCTGATTAATTAAGAAATTATTATTTAGAATTAGCCTGTTAACAATTCATTCACAGCATGACGCATGACACATGGTTCAAACCTACATTATAGTACATTAGCCACTTTAAATAATAGAAAGTATCAATATCAGTATTGATATTGGTGATTTTGACCTTACTTAGTGTTGGATCTAGAGCTGAAACTATTAGTCAATTAATCAATTATTTGATAAACACAAAATTAATCTGCAACAATTTTGACAATCAAATAATTGTTAAAGTAAGCAAGTTAAGAGCTGCAACTAACAATCTGGTTCCTTATCAATTACTTTTCTGAATAAATCGATGAACTGTCTAAAATTGTGAAAAATGCCCAATTTTCCAGTGTAAGGTGCCATACTTACATTGCTTGTTTTATCTGACCATCCACAGATATTCAGTTTATTATCATATATGACAAAGAAAAGCATCAAATCAAAGCAGCAAATGTTTGGCTTTTTTGCTTGAAAAATGACTGAAAAGATGAATTGATTATCAAATAGTTGCTGATTAAGCTTCTGTCGGTTGCCTAATTGATTAACCAACTGATTATTTCATCTCTAAACTCATATGTAAGATAATGCCTAGCATTTTAGTTCATGAATATTATTGAATCAGTTTTGAGGATGACGCTGGCGCTGTCCCTTACCTGCGGTGCTGAAGCTGATGAATCACACCAGCATTACAACCATTTTGTGATTCTGACGGCATACTACATGGATAACGTTACATTTAAATTTTTCAATGTAAGGTGGTACAGACTTAATTATATCAGCCTCAAACAAGTGGCCTTGGCAAGCTAGCTGGAGCCAAAAGTGCCAGTTTCCCCTCACCGGCTCACTCCAGTCACATAGCGTGGTGTTGCGTTTTGCCCGTATCCCTTGCCCCAATTCTTCAATGCCTGATAGGTAATTTTCTTACGCTCACCGAGCTATTAAAGGTTAAATTACGTCGTGGGCGTAGCGGCTCCTTGTAATGGCGACCGTGCCGTAGATGTGCCTAGGTTTGTGAAAATGAAGCGAAGAAGAAGTTATTTCTTTTAAGTAAAACGTCGAGGTTCCCCGGAGGAGGACTTTGCGTCTACAACCATCATCTTTACAAGTGGTAAACTTAGCTGTGCTTTTGAACTTTTGTGCCCTTTAAAATGCTGAAGCTCAAGTCAAACCAAACCCGGACGTACGACGGGGACGGGTACAAGAAGCGGGCCGCCTGTCTGTGTTTTAGGAGCGAGACTGAGGAGGAGGTGAGTCCGGTGATGTTGCTGTCTGGAGGGCCAAGCTAACATAAGCAGCCGTAGCTGCTTTCAGTGTCTTCTCTGTCTGTAAATCAATACATTTATCAACACAACTGAGGTTTTATGCAAGCTGGAAACGACGACTAACTCATTTCTTAGACTATCGTATTATCTTCTGATGTTGTGCATTAAACGTTAGTTTTGAGCTCGTACTTACCCAAGTGTTATGTAAGCCTCCTTAGCCGTGCATATAGCAACCTCGGGTTTTTCTACCCAGTGTTGGAGTCAACATGTTAGCTGCGTGCTAACACAAACGTTAGCTTGCTAACTAGCCGTGTGGCTGTTGTGGGCAGCCGGCTCTCGGCCAGCGACCACAGCCCACAGCCCAGGCTGTGATGAGTGGCGACTTTATCATAATGAGATGCGGCTGGATGGAAATCATTGTTTAGCTTCATGGCTAAAATATTTATCTGCTCATGTTACGGATGATTTGGCGGGCTAAATATCTGTTGGTGCGTTAGCGTTAATGCAACTGGTATTGCTAGCCAAACATTGGACTGATATGTAGCTATTAGCTGTGCTAGCTTTAGTCAAAAGACAACACTGGTAGTGGTATACCCGATTAGCTTACATTACTGTTTATTTTGCGTTGTTTACTTAATGACTTAAAATTAACAATATTAAGATTTGGATCATCCACACGGTTTGGTGACAGACTCGAAACCTGTTAAGCTGTGTACACATTTCACCACGCAAGTTAGTTAAAGTGCCGCTCGCTACCTTCGTGCGCTCTCCCACAAAAATCACTCAAAGTAGCCTGCAAAGGGTTATTTGAGATCAGAGGCGATTTGGGAAGCTGATGTCCAGTCAACAACACGCACAAAGATGTCTTTGTAGTGGAAACATTTTACCAGGGAAGGAGACGAATTGAGACTAAACTAATTCCTCATTCTGGTTAAAGTAGATTGTGAACAACATGGGCTGTTGATTACAGGAAACACATCAGTATGACTTGCACGTAGTTAGAAACTTTTACCAGAGCTTTTCTCCAACAGATTGTTGACACCATGAACTCCCCATAGTTAAATAGGGAAAAAACCGAAAACTCAGTGACTCATACCCTAGCTATTGAAAGAATGTGTATGATTTGCTCACAGTATCCAGCTGGGTATGTCAGCTTCAGGTCACTTCAGTGATGGTCTTGGTAGTTCTCAGTATAGTAGTTGACAGGTAGTTGTTGTCACATGTTGGGGTTTGGCTCTTCTTGCGTCTATTACTAACACAGATCACTGAATATCTTGCTCAAACAGCAACACTTGTGTAATGTGAACACTATTAACAAACAACATTGAGAGAGACTGTAATGCGTAACCAGTCTTGTATGGGATGCTTTGCAGGTGCTGCTGGTGAGCAGTAGTCGACATCCTGACAAGTGGATAGTTCCTGGAGGGGGAATGGAGCCCGAGGAGGAGCCCAATGTTGCTGCAGCTCGAGAAGTGTGTGAAGAGGTGGGTTCTGTAACTGTTATTCATAATTATTATAACTAATTTAAGCCTATATTGTGGGGCCCAATATAGGATTTTCCTTGTAACTGACTGATGTTGTCAGATAAGCATTCCTATGTAGACTGTGCACTGGCAAACTTTACTTGACTCTTGTATCCGAAACATGGGTGTGAAACATGCCTTTCTAGTCTTAGTTCATAGCCAGGAATATTGTTCTGAGAATGGATTTCCATTTGCAGCATGGCTCAGAAGATGTATTGTATTTCATTTCTATTAAATCATGTCTGCATTTAACACTGGGTCTAATACCTTGCTCTCAAACCCCATTTCGTCAGTGCAGTCATCCTGTTTGCATGAACAGAGGGAGAGAGAGAGCCTAGCAACACGTAAGCTGTATCATAGCATCATGTTACAAAAGTAGTGTTTAGGTGTCAAAGGAGGTCACATTGAGATTGAACACTGGCTACCCAGCGGTTGCACTGCAGTACTATCCAATCCAATCCCACAAATACGACAAATGAAGGAAAACAATCCGCTTTGATTCTGTGTGTTTTTTTTTGTTTGGTGTGTGTGTGTGTGTTGGGGGTGTAGCAATTAGTAAACAGTTCTGAAGCTCATTGGAAATCAATACCCTGCTAATACCGCCTACGTCCATCCCTTAAATCAGGTATCGGGTATCCCTCTTGTGTACATGCTGTTCATCGCTTGGGCATTTCGATCAGAATGGCGACAGGGCACTGAAGACGCTGAATGTCACCTGACTGTCATCTCTTGGCGGGTCACTGACCATATAAAGCCTATTCTGTGTGTAATCCATCACACTGATGTATGCTGATATCATCCCTTATCCGGGCTCCCGCTGTTTGTTAGCTTTGGCGGTTGCAGGATGCTACGGATTGCCAACACATTTCCACAGGGTCAAAAGCAATGTCACATCACTACTGAGGTTTGTTGAAAGTGCTAAAAGGTCGCATTCAGAAACTTTGACTTTGAGTGGTACTCAATGCATCACCACGTACTGTGGCTTCCTAAGCCTCTTATTGAACGGTGGTGTAACAGGACATATCCTAATCCTGGCGAGCTTATTCTGATGACCATATGAGCGGTGTGTGATTGCTTATGCCTATTGGTTTGGAGTGACTGTGAAGACACAGCACTCAGGAACAGGCCAAGGGGTTCCTTTTTGTCTATCTGGCTGTTCACAATCTTGGTTTATGCTTGGTAGACATACGTCCTGACCCTTCACCAAGAAGACACAGGACAGGATTGCATAACTTGTCATGCAGCCCTAATGCTGTACATCCTCTTCCAAAATGATGACCCAGTAGCCTTCAGTTACGCTTGAGTTGGGAGGCGTTTATCTCCATCTAAAAACATACAGGTTGACTTTTGGCCTATTACTTAATCCCTGGCATGTCTTTGGGGTTTCTAGTGGTGGGCCTGTTCTTTTACATATGATCTTGTTGAAAGCCAGAAGAGACCAACACGGCCCGATCCACAGTGTGTGCAGTCAACATTTTATTTATAGACTGAAACTGGAACCTGAAGAAGAAGCTGCAAAGATGTCAGCAAATGGCCTGGCTCTGTATCTAAACCTGACCTACTATTCACCTCTGGGAGTTAAAGATCAACCTTGGAGATTAGTTTTGTTATTAGCGTATGTTTAAAGGTAACAAGCATTGAGAAATGTTCAAAGTTGTCCTCTCTCTAGGAAAGGTTGTGACATTTGCATGGCTTGGGTTTTAAGATCATGGGAAGAGTAACGGTAACTGTGGTTATTCTGTTGGTTGTTTCTGACCTTTTCACATGATCTTTAATGATTCTCAAAACATCTTGTAGACAGTATGTGACAGTAAGTGATAGCTGAACAGAGGTGGGTAATGGAGTCCTTCCTGAAGTAATTTCTTAAGCAAAAATACCGACTTTTGCTGGATCCAGCTTCTCAAATTTGTTCATTTGCAGATTTTCTCAGTTTTATATAATTGTAGATTAAATATCTTTGGGGGTTTTGCTGTTGGTAGGACAAAAAAAAATCTTTGAGACTTGGGCTCCATGAGATTGTGATTGTCATTTTTCTTTATTTTCTAACATTTTGTTGACCAAATGATTAATCATTTAATATAGAAAATAACTGGCAGATTAAATCAATAATGATTTAAATGATCTTTAATTGTTGTACCGTAATTGTACCTATAGTTTGAGTTACAATTGGTCATGAATGTTCAAAAACCTGATTTCCAATTAACTCTTTGTGACTATAAATGTCTGTTTCCAGAACTTAGATTGTCAAACAAATGTTATTTTGGGTAAATTAGACCTGATTGACTATTACGAAGAGAGAATTGGTACACTTAGAACATGACTTCAGCTTCTGGTCAAATATATGATATTATGTTTTACTACAACCCAGGAATTGGATGGAGTGAATTTGCAGGGGACAAAAACAAATCTTATGATGTAATGTAATCCACTGCAACGCAAACACAAGCTACAGTTTCCAATTTACCATACAAATTAAATCAGTCTCTGACACAGTTTCAACAAAACACTACAAGGTGTGTGTGTCCCCCTCTTCCTCTTAATATTTAAGAAAGGCCTTTAGTAACTGTATCCTGTGGTATGTATTTACTCACCATTTTAATCATTTTCCTTTACTTTACAGGCTGGTGTGAAGGGGACTTTAGGTCGCTTAGTTGGAGTATTTGAGGTGACGTTTGTTTGCTGTATACTTTTTTGGTCTTCAAATGCCAAGATACTATGCAGCATGTTTGTGATTGAGAAGTAAAAATCTGATAATATTTTCCCCCCTACAGAACCAAGAGAGGAAACACAGAACCTACGTCTATGTTCTCATTGTAACAGAGGTGCTGGAGGACTGGGAGGACTCGGTCAACATTGGTAAAGCACTGCATTTGTTTACTTGTCAAAATGAGGATCATACGGACAAAGTTCTCAGACAGTCACATGCTGCCTGTAGCTTTATTTTTTTCTTTCTCAGGCTTTGTTCCTGCCCTTGTGATTTTCACTGTAATGCTGTGTGCAGTACTGATGATTAGTCAAAACCTATTTTCATATAATTCTTTATTTATTTTTCTCGTGTTGTCCCTCACATGTCTTAACTTGCTTTCACAATGGTGTCTTGTTCTGTCAACAGGGAGAAAAAGGGAATGGTTTAAAATAGACGATGCCATACAAGTGTTGCAGTGTCACAAGCCTGTGCAGGCCACCTACTTTGAGGCTCTCCAGGAGAGTTGCCTGACCAGTAACGGAACACCTTTGGTGGCCACGATAGGCGGGGACCTCTCCCCTACCTACAGCATCAATCAGAGCTCCGTCTCGGGTATCAGATAACTAAAACCATAACTCTGACACCCCCAGGAGCTTTCGCCACCACTTGCGCTCTTACTTGTGTCATGTCATTTCTCTTCTCTTCTTTTGTCTCAGTAACATGGTTTGCCTTGCCAACTCCTTTGTGCCAGAACTGTGGCGCAGACTTGATGACAAGTGTTGGGTGAATAGTCTGAAACACTTTGTAAATGTAAATGTAATTTTTGACCCCTCTTTTTTTTTTTTTTGTTTTTTTTTTTCTTTTTACTGACAACTGCATGAAATGTCCCCTCGCTCCCTCTTTCCTTAACGCGCCCTTAGCGTGGTGTTTATTGAATGCAAGAACTACTTTTTACTGTTGTAATGTAAAAGTGTATACCTAGTGCTTAAGCTGAAGGCTTTTGGTGGTCTTTTTAATGTTTCCTCAATTTTTCGGTTATTTTTCCGTGAATGAATGTGCCCATTAGTGTACTCCCTCCCATGTTATAAGGATAGGAAATGTCTGTATTTGAGTGAACAGAATTGTGGGAAGTGACTTGTCTTGCATGAGCACTGTTTTGTTGCGTCTGACTCGCTCGAGTGACCTGATGCTGACTGTGCGAAGACTTCTGGTAAGGTCTTTGGATTATCTTCATTTTGGTCCTTATTGTGGTTGTGGATGTCTCTTAAATCAGAAGGATATGGCCCCTGACTAGTCTTTAAATTTCAAGTGTCCAGTGTGTTTCTCTTTTATTTGGGAAGCTAGCCAAGCACTACAAGTTTCACACTCAGAGCATATATATATACTGTAAAGAGGGTGAAAGAATGTCAACGTACAATGTAAAATGAACCACCTTTCTCCTCAGTGTCTTTACCTCCTTTTAATCCCTTTCTTGTTTTCTTTTTAAAAATGCTTTCTTGTGACTGACTACAAAGTCTTCCTCCACATACTGAGAGGGGTAGAAGTAGGTGATTTCAAAATCATGGACTTATAATTACAAAATTCAACACATATCACTTAAGTTATTAAAACCCATTTACATATTTTACTCCTCACATTCAGTTTGGTTAAAAGCAATTGTTTACATTGTGTTTGTAACAGCACAGGTGACTTTAGTGGGCACTTTTCATTATTGTCATGATTTTTATTTTTATTTTTTTCCAACCCTTCCTTTAGTATTTAATCTGCATCCTCAAAAACACTCAAAACACCTGCTTGACATTGAAAGTAATGGAATCTATAATGCTGTCTTTGGCAAGATGCAGAACAAACAAGCCTTGTACAGTTTGAGACCTCGTTTTTAACATGTAAAATGCTTTTGGATACTAGTTTTTTGTTTTGTTTTCTCTCTAACGTCTGGCAAAAGTCTCTTTAGCTGAGCTGCGTCATTTGGCCTCTATGTGGCATGAGGCAGCTGGCTCAATACTGTGAAACTGGAGGCGCTGTAGATAGCATGTTAGAGGTTTTTATTGTAAATTGTTTTTTTTCTGTATAGATCAAAGGTGAAAGTGCAAATGACAAAACGCCTCATACACATCTGTGAGTTACACATGTAATTTCAACTTAGGCTGGAAGAACTGATTGAACTCATGGCGTTTGGTTTTGGAGCTGTTGGCGAATTTTCTCTTGAGATAGCATAACAATACATCTGAGGCTGAAGAACAAGGAATGTGGTTGTAGGTGTGTAGAGCCTATTTATAATTTAATATTCTCAATACCCTTAAATTTTTTTTAGACCAAAACAAACTTGTAACAGTAAGGGAGTACATTTTTTTTTTTTTCTCACCTTTGGCCAAGCTAAAAATTTAAGTACAACTGCAGTCAGAGTTTCCAAACCACTACTTAGCAACCTGAAATCCTTTTCAAGCCAGCAGCTGTTCCACTATCCTGTCAGTGTATTTTCCCATAGAGGGTTTCTTTTATTGGTCTTTGGTAAAAACTTAAACCAACCATCTGTTAAATCCAAGTCCAATATTCACTCTTAGTTCAGTTTTGGTCTCCACCAATTCCTGAGGGAAATATCATACTCCTTAGCTACTAAGTGCTCCACTATACTCATCAGCTATTTGCTAACTTTGCCCACCGTCTCACATTAGGCAGGTAGCATACGATTGGTTTTTAGAGACAAAAACAACACTGAGAGTGAACTCAAACATAAATGTTGTGGGCCAGAAAATCAAAACGATGAGCTGAAAGATGCTAAATAGCTTCATCAAGCTGTCGGTTCATAATTCTGCATGATAAATCATGTGAACCACTGTTAATACAGAAATACTGATTATAGCAGCTTTAAAGTTAAAGTATAGTTTATGGATCTTAAACTTTGAGCACCTTGATTATTTTTGCCAGCACTCAAATCTACAGCTCTGATTTATTTTGGATCGTGTGCCAATAGCTAAGACTCATGGGAGCTGTAGTTTTTGAATGCTGACAACAAAATAAGTAAAAATAGTTTTCTTTGTTAAAATGATGGAGTGCTCAAAGTTTACTGTCCAGTACAGTAGCAGATGCATATTTAACTTTGAGTATGGACAGAAAACTCCAGTATCATGATTCAGCCGTCGAGAAACTGATGCAGGAAAAAAAAACCTTCATGGGAAATTACATTGAGAACTGAAAGTTGGATCAAAAGCGTGGTCTTTTCTCCCATTAATTGTTTTTAGGGGGGCACAACTCTGCCAGTCAATCAAGCTTTAGACAGACTCCTAATATTGGCCTCTATATAATCCCTGAATGAAAATGTGTTTTCCTGAATGACAGTATATGTGAAAGGATTCTAAAGTCTCCTTCGCAACAGTGTGAGACTTTAAACCGATTTTATTGCTGTGTATCAGAGAGGTGCAGTGGCCAAAGTCTTGCTTTATGATGCCGTACCTGGCACTTCATGTGAGATTTTCATGTTGATTAGACCCTTTGGTCTTCATTGAAATGTGCAATTGGACATTAAGGGGATGAGCCTGTATATGGCTTTTAAAAAAATCTAAAACCTAACCCTGAGTAATTGGTGATGATTTCATTCGCTCTTTGATGGTTTGATGTAGGTGACAGATACTGTCAAAATGAATGTGAGGAGGATTTCCACCAGTAACAGCCAGTGATTTAATTATTAATGACCACTTGTTCTTTATCCATATTTTTCTTTCTGTTTGTGCTTTAATCTGTTGTGTTATTGACAAGCTAATGTCTTGTATATAGCTGACACAGCACCCCTACAGCCAGAGGACGCACTTTGGCTTTGGTCAATAAGGATTAGTGTCCATTTTTTTTAACAACTCCCTTCTAAAAATACAAACAAAAAAAACAAAACTTCAGGCAGTTCCTGTAAGTGTAGGCAGGAGGGAATTTATGAAGTAAATTTCTCCACATGAGCATGTGGCGTTACGATGGAGCAAACGCATCTATCCTTTCTCCCTGGTGATTTCTGCTATCATAATTGGCTCGTTTGTATATGAAGCTTATGAACTTGGGGGAGGATGAATTCTTGAGAGAACAATTGGAGCTTCAGATGAAGTCACTTCCTTTAATTTACCAAAGGTGATGGTTTAAATATGTATTGCCCCATCTAGTGGCCAAAGCATAAAATATTAAAAGCACATCACTTTGCAGCTGAGGATTGTAACATTCAGTTTCTTTTTAGTATGATGGTCAGATGGCCATTGTCATAACTGAATGAGTTTAATAATTAGAAAATAATTATAAATTGATTTGAAAAAGATGACCCCAAATACTTGCAATTGAGTAACCCAACTAAACACACGTGCACTTCTAGCTGTTGACCTCAGCCTTGAAGTTACATCGTAAATTGTGTTCTCCAAGGTATATGTGTCACTGGAATTTTCTTTTCCTCTCTTTTGTCATTTGGGACTGTGGAATATAACCAGTGCGAGAAGACAGAAGATTGTAATATAAATGTGCCAACAAATAAACACCAGTATTTCACATTCAGGCGAGTGTCATTGTTTGTGTTCATGTCAGTAAGATTTGGTTTGATGTCTGTGCCTGTAGTACTCTTTTCATACAGTAATACCACACTAGACTTAGATAAGAGGATTGATTTACTACATACTGACTTTGAAGTATGTTATGTGTTCACTATGGAAAAGTGGACACAACAAAGTGAAATAAAGTATAGTGAACACACTAAAAACCTTTGATTTTTGAGTGTGCTGTGGAGGAACAGCCTGTTGAACAGTCTTCTTCCACAAAGCACAAAGGAAATGAAGTAGCTGCTCACAGCTGGAAAAAATTACAAAAAATTGTGGATGGTAGTGAAACGGTTCCAGAAAACAACAAAAAAAGTATCACATTTTTTACTCTCTGTGAAGTTTAATTGGCAGTTGAATTCTAAAGTTGTGGTTTGGTTGATGTTAGATGGCACAAGTAGTAGTATAGCAGTTAGTATAAAACAGTTAAGCACATTTATTTCTTTTATACTAACTACAAAAACTAAACTATCAGGATTAGTATATAGTGTATACAGTTGGTATTTAGTATAGATTTGAGACACTGAATCTATTTCCTTTGTGCATTGCGGGACAGTATTGTACATCACCAGCACACTTAAAAATTAAGCAATTAGTATGCACACAGGCTTTTTTGACTTCACTTAATTTAGTCATGTCTCCAGTGTGAAAAAACTTCATACTCAAAATCTGTTGTATGTGGCACAGAAATGGGACACAGCTGAGTGGGATTTCACATTAAAAGCAGTCATAAAAATTGCATGTTCCATTTCCTTTGTGTGTAATAACACATGTATTGCCCTCAAAAGCTGTTCCTTGTACTTTAGAAGCAGACTACACATTATTCTATATTTTCTGTTAAGATGATGTTAATATATCTTCACTTTACAAAGTTTAAAGGCCCTTCTCACCCACAGGAGTTTTCACTTTTCCTGCTTGATAAAACTTCTGCCCAGTCAGACTTTCAGTTGACCGTCACCAAATCTATATACTAATAGAAGTTTGGTACGCCCCACCCTAACAAGTGCAACAAAGCTGCGTCTAAGGCCTCAATCTAACCTTATCAGACCCATCTCCTTCCCGACCATGTCATTAGCACACCTTGGAGCTGAATTAGCCATTGGCCTTTTTCCACAGTAGACATTTTGACATGTCAGAGTATAAAAAGCACTCAACCCATTCAACTGCTTCAGTTTCTGGGTCTTTGTAATGTGGATGCTGGCTCACTGGGACACATCAATAGAAAACAGAGCCGTGATTTCCTATCACAAGTCAATATGTCTGCTGTGAAAAAGGCCTATTGAGCTTCCTTCCAAATTACAGAATACATGCAGCAAGTTTCAAGTGACTCACTAGATCTTGTATCCAGTCTGATTGGAGGATAAGTACTTGTAACCCACAAGTACTCATCCTATTACCACCTCATTAATGACCAGACATTTTACATCAAGTCTCACTGGCAAAGTATATACTGTATCTTGACTTGTGCTCACTTTAAAATCTAAATCTGCAGACTAACTTCCCTTTGAAATTTATCAACCACAATCCCCATTAATACAAACACTGATATGGACGAGTTGTATTTTGATTCTTTATTGTACAGAAAGTGAGTGAAATTTACTGAGGCTGCTGTCCTCTGCCGCGTCCGAAGCCACCTCTCTGCAACAGGGAAAGACATTGGTCAATACATCATCCGAGCTCAACAGAAGAATAAAGCTACTCTATCCACACTAAATTTAGCTTGCCGGCATTCCTTATTGAACCCATTGTAAAACCGCACCCATAAGCTAACAACAGTTTCAAGGAGGATTGTTGGGCAGTCTTGTATAATTGCTATAGAAAACATTCCTAATTTGCCACAACAGAAAAACAAAAGACCAAAACTATGCTCTTTTCTTACCCAATAAAAATACCCACAAAGGGAAATTTGAGAAAAATAATTTTAGGGTTAAGCTTTTACAGTGCAAATATGGCAGCAGTACTTACAAACTGGAACTCTGTGGCAGCTCCAGCACCGGCCTCTGCTTTCTTGTCAGCACCAGCTGAGAAGTTACAAATTAACAAGTCAGCCAACAACTTTTATTTCTTAAGCTTCAAAACACAACAGCCACCACAAGCTAGCTAAGAAATGGCTCTTGTATGTTAAGTTTACTTTTGAGAAAGTATTTGTATTATGACGTTTTTTGATACATCATTCTCAAGAATAAATTGTTGGTAATTACAGATGTACCTAACAAGCCAAAGTCACTCTACCTGCCTCATTTTAAGAACTGCTGCTCATTTCAACTATTAACACAGCACAAGACCACACATAAGCTACTCAGTTCATAAGGGTGACTAGTAATGTTAGAAGTATACTTACGGGGTGCAGCAGATCGCCTGTATGCATCTCTGTCAGCCTCACCACGGTTAAGGCGGGCGGGCCTCTCTCCTTCCATTCCTGCAGAAATAAAACAAGGAAAATTCAGCTCTGGTCCACAAAAGTTATGGGTTATTTTAGCTGCACAAAAGGATGAAATCAGAAGACAACCAGTATTCTTTAAAGTGAGAGTTGTTTCGTTTTAAAGCCAAGGGGTCTCACTAAATACACCTATGCTATATAATGGAACAATATTTATAAAAATTTGGCCTCAGGGACTTCTTTGAAAAGATTATTCATGACCAACTTGACGAAACAAAGAAAACAGAGTGACTTCAGAGAGGTCACAGCAGCCAGAATGAAACAGACTTTAGATCCATATCCGGTATGTGTTACAGACACGCGGAGCCTGTTATGCCAATTGTTATGAATGAGCTACAAAGGAACGGCAATTGTATGTAACGGTTGAGCCTAATTAGCTATGTATCTGAAAATTAGATGAATTCTTGTAGACTTGGAGGCCGAGACCACCCAGCAGTGAGTGCCTTCACATCAGCAGGAGGAGGAGGATGAGAGGATCCAAGTCCAAGAGCTTCAGGTAACCATTAACCAGTCCAACAGTATGTACAGTTATTCTAACGGTTTTGTAGCATATACATGTATTGTCTGGCATTAATTAGTCTCCATATTAAATTTTTTTTACTAAGATTATTACAAACAAGTTTACAATAAATCAATGTATTCTTTACAGGCTCTCCAAATATTGCTGTATAAAAAATGAACTTATCAATATAAAAATATTTATTTTCCTCTTCAGATTTTTGCTTTTGTGAGATTAATATTATCGTTATCGGATCAGTATCAGTCATGAACATAAAACAAGCAGTTATTGTTGTCAGCCCTGAAATTTCATATCGGTGCACAGCTATCTAAAAGCAACATTTTCTGGGGATCCATTAAGGATTCCTGTTTCATGTTAGATACTAAATAAATTATATGAATCATCAGCTGTTCTGAATAAGGTGTCAGATTTAGCTGTCAGCAGAAATTCTTGGCTGGATTTGCATTTTTATAATTATATGAAATAATTCAGTTACAGGGCATCTCAAACTTAACTTTTAACACTGAGCCATTACTGCAGCCTTTTGACTCCATGATGTCAACCTCTCTGGAATGCTTCCACTCAGCAGATTTACATCAACAGCTAATGACTTGTGGTTTTATTAGTCAGATTCCAAAATTTAGGAGGCCACAATTAATTTGAAAACTAAAAACTAGAGACACATTAACACGTTAGTTATTCTAGTGGCATTGGCTGATACTAGCTTTAAAAAGCAACATCAGTAGCTATTATCACTGCCAGTATTCTGCAGATTGTGGCACTGGCTTTTGAGAAATAGTGTACAGTCCATTTCCAAAAACAAAACATTCAACCAAAACCACATTACAGGTATACCAGTGAGCTTACCCTTGGGCCTGGGCCTTGCGGTCTCAGGGCGGGTCTGGCGGCGCAGGGTGGCGGGCACAATCTCAGGGGGAAGGTGGAGGAAGTCTCTCAGGTACTGAATACCTTCATTGGTGAGGTACCAGTAAAAATGACGCCAGGCAAATTGCTCCTTGACATACCCACAGGACTTCAAGGACTGCAGGAAAAGCACACACATCATGTAGTTTTCATACTGGGTAAAGTATGGATGGAGCACTACCAACTCCTCTACTGTAAACACAAAACGCAGTACACTAGGTGTATCCTTTCAGGCAATGGTTCCTAAACTTTTCAGCCATGCTGCCTTGTTAGAAGATGAAAAAAACCACCACTAGCCTCCCTCACTGCGTAAATAAAGTTTTTAAACAAAAGGAGTAGGATCATCAAGAACATTAACTTTTTTAAAATAAGCATTATTCTCATTAGGTTCTGCTGTGCAAGTGAAAAACAAGTTCAACTTTTCCCAAACTGCCATAGTTTTTAGAAACAAAAGACAAGGCTCCCCTGATACTGTCACTTGATGAGCATCACCCATTTCTCTTTCCTGTCAAAAAACATTTGATTTGTACTTCACACATTTTGCTTTCCTACTAACCTTGCTAGCATCAAATCACTCATGCATTTGTATTGTTCCAAAATGAATGGGCTTCAATTTTAGTTCCTCTGTCCTCATTTTTCCTCCTAGCCATGTGTGTGCCACCAGCAAAGAGAGAACCCAATGGTTACCTCTGTGACCCAAATGTATACTTATACATGAGGCACAAACTGGGTCTACATGCCCCTCAGTTTGGTAACAACTACTTTAAAGATAAGACCTTAACTCAGCTGCGCATTGGACTGTAATTACTTCCAATGGCAGAACAGCAAAATCAGACCCTGACACATATGTAACAATATTTACAGAACGAGAGACTGGATGTTGCTCAGTCTTTATTTTCTCAAATGTCATTTTCTGTTGGGTCTTGACATGTTACAGTGAGGTGAAGTTTACTGAACTTGACCTACTGCTTCTGCAAGTCCAATGAACAGTGAATGTCTGTGCTTACTTAACACTGCCACATTACAATGACATTTTTCTTTCAGATAATATCATCACCCTATATCGATATCGACACAGCATCAAGAACTACCCTGATAAATGAATGTTACTACTACCCAGACCTCAGGACCTAGGCTCCACAGGAAACAGATCACTGGTGGTCTAATATAGCATATCCAGGTAAAAATACAAACTAACAATGTCAAAACAGTTTCTCACCTGCATCGCTTTCATCACGTGAAGGTTGGGCACATTCTTGTCAGCAAGCTCGGGGTGCTTAGCCAAGTGGACATCTTTTTTGGCCACCATGACTCCCTCCTTGAAGAGGAGCTCATAGATAGCTATGCGGTTCTTCTTGGGCATCAGCATCTGTATTCAAGTGACGTGTTATGCATTAGTTTCTACAAGTACAGCCAGCTTACATTAGCTTCCTACTATGGTAACGTGCTAACTGGTTAGCCAACTAAGCTACATCTACTGATTTAAGTGAAACCAGCACTAAACATACCAACAAACACTTTATTAAATCAATATACTAGGGTCGTTTTAAGACGTTCACATCACTAGCCACACTCTTTTATACACATTATTTTTGACCAACGCGGTCCGCGTTAACTGAGAAAAATGGCAGTCGTTTGTGAACATCAGAGCCGGGTTTGCTTCCCCACTTTTAAGCCCAATATCAACAATTGTAACGCGTTTTACGTTAAAATACGTCTACGTATTTTTTTGTGACATTAGCAACAACCGAACATCAAACATTATTGTTGTATCAAACATGAGATGTTGAAGATATATTTAGATTACTACGCCGGGTCTGTCTTTACCTTTCCACTTGATAAGGGACCGGAGCCGGAAGGACCGACTATCGTTGATCAGGAAGGTTTATCCCCGCGGCCCCGGCCTGCTGGAGACGTATCGCCCTCTGCTGTTGTGGAGTGGAAGACCAGCTTGGTGACTATACTGTGTAGGCCTAGTACTGGACTAATTGTGTACCATAGACTGCATTTAATTAACTATACATAAATCAACGCTTTTAAGCAGTGGTGGAAGAAGAATTCAGATCCTTTAGGACTGTAACTGCAAATATTTTTTCAATTAATCGTTTAAAAGTTTACAAAATGAAGAATGCTCATCACAATTTAATTTTGGGATTAACTTGCTAAAAGAAATAATCAATTCATATTCCTCCTGTGTTTCATGATAAAAACAACTCACTTAACCACACAAACCACGTAACCACTCCCTCCATCTAAATGATCCACACTATTAAAGCAGAGCTCTGTTTGTTTAAGCCCTTTTTATGGCAGGTTGACGAGTTTAATGATCCAAAATGAGAGGAGATAATTTTCTCATAACAAGCAGCACAAGAGGCAGAGGGTTTCCACTAAGCTTGTTGAATGCAAAAACACTCGGTGAGAGTCAGGGCTGCGACTAACCATTATTCTTATTATCGAATAACCTGTTGATTATTTTTTCTGATGAATCTAATAATTGTTTAGTAAAGTGAAAATCACAATATCCCAGGGTGATGTCTCCAAATGACTTTTGTAAATTGTTGATTAATTTTGTCTCAATCAACTAACCGTTTTAGCACCAATGGTGCAATGATGTCAACATGCATAGCATACTGTGAGTTTATTTTTTTCTTATCTGTTTTATTTGTTGATTTCATTCTTATCATCCTTTGTAATTCTCTTCTATCTTATTTTATTCAGAATCAGAATTTATATCAGGTTTATTGCCAAGTCTTTCACATACAAGGAATTTGCTTTGGTATTTTTGGTGCAGAACAGTAAACATAGTAAGAGAAAAGAAAAAGAGTAAACCAGTACTGCAAAATTCAAGAATCATAAATAGAAAATAGAACAATTTTCAATAACAAATATAAAAAACATGTTAAATATATCTGTTTTTTAAATGAAAAGAACTGTACAGTGTTTGAAATGAAGAGGATGAAATGTACAAAATATTCACCAAGGAATGTGCAAATGTTCACAGTATAAAGTATAAAGAATATGTGTAATGAGCAGAGATAACAATCAAAAAATTGTGCTTTTAATTGTCTGATTCTGCTTGTCTTTAAGCAGTCTTTAATAACATTGTTTTTATTTTATTTTTCCCCAGCATGCGTTTCCGCCGAAGGGTCTATCTTAAAACATTTATTTTGAAAGAGCTTCCCGGAAGTCTTATTGTTCGTTATGGCTACCTTGACTGAGGCTCACGGACCATCCCCCATCTGGCTGCTCCTTTCAGGGATACATGTACCGGCGATACAACGGAGGCAGTCCCCGCAGATAAAGACAATGATTACATGTTAAACAAACATTCAAAGAAGCTGGATTAACATTTCATTTCGGTATGTTATTCTTGATATTTTATAACCAAGTTATCAACAGCTAGCTTGTTGTTAATAAACTAGCTCAATTTATAGTTAATATTGCTGAACCGTTACATCTGCTGTCGGTGGCAACAGGAATTTTTCAACCAGTTATGTTCTTTCTGAGACTAAATTAGTCTATAGCATTAAAGGTTAATTGTTTTGAGACGGAAAGTCTGCTTATTGTTATATCTTCTCTGTTTGCATCTTAAAACCTGCAGTTTTTGTGAGATCTAACTTGAACCACCGCCACTCCTGTAGCTACACCTGCCGCTTCATGACACACAAATCCAAATGAATCAGGGTCTATATATAATACATTTACACTTTGACATAAGAAGATTGCATTTAACAACATTTGTAGGAGTTTCTGTGCTGTGCATGCAGTGAGAAGGGAGACCCAGCAGCAGCAGCCTGTGCTGCCTGCAGTAGAAGGCAGCGAGGGATGTCAGAAGTAAAAAAGCTTGTCTCTGAGGAGAGCCTGTGCTTCCTCCAGACCAGCACATTTCTTTGATTTATTGTTGAGAGCAGCTGGTGGTAGGTCAGGTCAGAGCTGCTGTCATGATGAACCTCCATGTGAACACAAACTCTCATCTCTGAGTGAGCTCTGTCCACGGTTCTGAACTCCGTCTGATCACTGATGGACTGTGGCATCGTGCATACAGTACATCAGCCTGCTGTGCGTCTGTAATGGAAAAGGTTGTATAGAGGTATTCAGTTAAAGGCCATCTATAGCAAATGTTTGATGTATGCCAAACAGAAGTCAGTTTATTCTAAATAACATTTTGTTCCCCCTCATGTCTTGAAGGGCCACTCCACTGTTTTTAAAGTTCAGTTAACTCATCATAAGGAGTCCTGCTCAGCCTGTGTGAAGACCTTTGTATAATGTCTCCTGTGGCTCTGGTGGAGCTTTTTCTGAGAACATATCAGGATTATCTCAACTTGGGCTCCGAAAAATGCGTCACAAATTAGAGATGTGGAGTTTGAAAGAAGTGGGCATTTATCAGGCAGGGCACGCCTGATGAAAGATGCTATTGAGTTGCATTTTGGGAAGTGTTGGATGTAGCATTTTTGAAGCTTGGCCTCTACCAGGGACTAAAGGTCAGGATATCTCGGCCTCTGCTGCTTTGATTTTGACCTTTTTTTTTAGCCAACTTGGTGGAAGTGCATTACTAAATTGCTGGAGATCCTTATCAGGTACATTATATGTCACTCAGTGTATTTGCATTTGGTGTATACAAACTGAGTACTATTTGCAGCAGAGTAATCTGCAGTTGGTTTCCACCTATTGTGTGCTGGACAAATCAACCTGATTCAGTCATTCTCACTAGTGCTGAAATGACCAGTTGATTAATCTCTAGTTAATCGACAACTATATTAATAATTGCTTAATCACTTAAGTCATTTATCAAACAAAAACTGGCAAATAATTGCTGGTTCCAGCTTCTCAAGCGTTAGATTTGACGTTTTATGTTTTATAATCATTTAAATTGTACACATTTGGGTTTTACACTGTAAGGTGGACAAAACACGCAATTTGATGCCATCACCACGGGGTCTAGGAAATTGGGATGAGCATTTTTCTGAATTTTCTGACACTTATAGACTAAACGGTTAATTTGTTATTATGAAAATGAAAATACATTTAAATAATGGTTGTTCTCAGTCAGGGTTTTTTCTGTCAACAAGCTGAGTAGAAGTCTTCATCTCATTTCTGATCATCAAACCCGTCAACCCGCAATAACAAAGCGTAAACAAACACAGCTCTGCTTGAAGAGGGGATCATTTGGATGCAGGAAATGGTTACTGAGGACTACAGGGTGAGCGAGTGAATCATTTTCATCATGAACAACGAAAGGAATATGAATTATTGCTTATCAAGTTTAACACAAGGCTGGATAGATTTTCGAGGGCCATTCAAACTTAAGTATGTGGTTCAGAGACTTAATCGTATGCTTTAAGTATCTTACCTAAAAATTCACTGTTGTATTTCATGGAAATATCATAGCTGAGGTTCATTTAGAGACAGAGAGAGGCATGAGTGGATTTGTGTGTGTCTCCAGTCTGCACACATGTTAAAGTGCTTTTATTTGAGTGAGTGCCTAATTGGATTAGTTCATGTGACAAATGAGGGACACTCATTTCATTTGCAGCGCCCGGTTCAACTCCTCTCTGTCTTTGTAGGAGCAATGACAGACGAGCCATCATTGCTAATGTAATTAATTAGACTAAACTTTTTTTCTTTTTCTGTGTAAATAATAATACATTTGATCATGTTATTCCCAGTGGATAGACGCCACTGTTTGCTTTCAATTTCCATTAGTACTACTTACAAGCATGTCACATCTGGTGCCCATGAGCCCCGCCTGACGTGAGCTGACTGAAAGCAATTAAGCTTACTTATTCTTTTTAGTCCCTTTTGCCTTTTTAACAAGAATATGGCTTCAGACATCCTTAGCCTTTTCCATCTCTGCAATTAAACATTTCATTTTATCTCAGTTCCTCTGAGAAATATACCACAGCACTAAATAGGATATGATTGTCTCAAAGTTAAGCACTGCTCTCCTGCAAGGTCTCTTAGCATCTGAAAGAGCAGATTCGGAGCATCTTTTCAAAGCCACTGTATCTACTATCTACGGACACACACTCAAGGCGATCGTTTACACCACTGAATGGAAAGGATCCTCTTAAAGCTTCCTGCATACATGTTCAGAGCTTGTAGCGATGTGCTGGATGGTGAGAGAAATTAACTGTAAGGTAATGTGTAAGTTTTTCTGATTAATTGAGCAATTGTTTAGTACATAAAATGTCAGAAAATTATGAAAAATGGCTCCCATTTGAGAAGCAGCAAATGTCGAATGCATTTTTTCTGGAAAAGCGAGTGAATCAATTATAAAACTTGACAATCTCACCTGAAGGCACATATATTAGGTCTCGTGGAGCTTTCAATCATAACACATGAACTTCATTAGAAGATGTTTTAATAAAACTGTAAAAATGGCCATCTTTCCTGGGCACCTCTTTTCCTCTCTTTCGTGTTTGCTTAACCATTTAATTTCAAATGCATTCCTGACAAGTGCAGAAAGTTCATCTGCTGATGAAGATCATGTGATATGATTGAAAGCCCCAGAACAGCTAATAAGTGGAAATGAGATTATTCTGTCAACTGCTGTTTTTACGGTCAAGAATGAACTTTCAAACTGAGTTATCAAATTTGTTTAGGGCTGCAAACTATTATTTTCTCAATTCATTGTTTTTTCTATAAAATGTCAGAAAATAGTGAAAGTTTTAATTTCCCAGAGCCCAAAGTAACATCTTCAGGTTCCTTGTTTTACCAGACAATCACTCCAAAACCCAAATATATTCAGTTGACATCATGTTTGACAAAGAACAGCAGCAAATCCTCACATTTAAGAAGCTTAAACAGAGATTATTTTTGTGTTATTATTAATTATCAAATCTATATATCTATATTTAAATGTTTGGTTGCTCGACTGATCAATTAGTTGACTTATTCTTTCAGCGCTGGTTTTCTATACTTTTCTAGATTATCTATATACCTGGAAAAGCTGTTTTGTAAGTCATACTGTATTGTAGTGCATTCTCACTTTGCTGATGGAACAGCAGCCGACATACTGACTGCACCACTGATGGTGTTTCCTCTCAGTGGATCTTACTTCTAACAGCCAGAGGAGTTCTCATTCATGAGAACCCAACAGAGGCTTTCAGTGTGTGTGTGTGTGTGTGTGTGTGTGTGTGTGTGTGTGTGTGTGTGTGTGTGCGTGTTTGTGCGCACACTTTGACTCCAGCAGCTGAATTGGCGGCTTCAATAAACGCCCTGTCCACACTGACTCTCTGCACTGGGCAGTGGAAAAAAAGGTTATTGATTAAAAACAAACTGGGATGGAGAGCACAGAGGGTCCTCCCCACTTGCCCTTGAGTACTGATTGAATTCTTTTAACCCTGGAGTATGAGAAATGGGCTCTTCACAGAATACTGAATGGTGTTCCAACCAAACGTGCATACACATATTCTCTTTAATCTTAAAGAGATGTTATGTGAAAAAGTGGTGATGGTAAAATATCCAGTAGAAGACAGTTTGTGGGTGAAACGTTGTCATGTCCATGTAGAATTAAATAGGAACTGAGAGCAACACAGCAGTGTGTGGGTATGTTTTTGCTCTTTTGTGCAGATTATTGTCACCCAGCACCTGCAAAAAATCTATGTATGTGCCTCCTGGTGATTGCCTAAAATAACCAGCAGGCCACAGTTTGTGTCTGGCTTTCATTCCCTCACTGTTCAGTAAATTCTAAATGGGAAGTGAAACTAAAATGATATCAGAAATTCAGTTTCAAAAGTCAAGAGTGAACTTTCAGTCTCAATTTTTAAGCCAAGGGAAAAAATTTAAACAGTGAGTAAGATTGTGTAATACGATTGAAAGCTCCAGACCAGCTACTAAATGGAGCTTGTGGTGAGCTTCAACTATGTTTCAAAGCATTAACTTTTTGGATTTTTTGGTTTCTTTTGATTTGCATCGAATTTATTGAATTCCCATACTTCTATAAAGTTTAATTGATTTTCAGTGAATTTTAATATTTGTGAGATATCTGATGATGTGTTGGGTATCAAACCACACTTTTTATTAAGTACCCACTAAACAGTTTGTAACACTGAGTACAGAAAACTTTCACTACTTGAATGCTCAGTCAGATTCTTAAACTTATTTATTTTATTTTTTAAATTTAGAATCTTTATTTATAAAGGGAAGTTTTGCTTATTCAGCAGTGCCCCTACAGTATGATCTGCCGGCCACTGAGCAGCTCCACTTGCTCAAGGGCACCACAGCAGTGGTAATGAGGGAGTCCAGTATTTTCAGACTCCACATATTTAATGGAATATACACTTATTTGCTTCTTACCGAAAGTGAGATGAGAAAGTTGTTACCACTCTATTTTAAACTGTCTGTTAAATTTGAAGCTGGAGCAAGGGACCCTGGTTAGCTTAGCTTAACATTAAGGCTGAAAGCAGGTAGAAACAGCTAGCCTGGCGCTGTCCAAAGGCAAAAAAAATTATTTCTACCAGCACCTCTAAAGCTCACTAATTAAAACATTGTTATTTTAGTCAGACTTTAGTTAGTTAGTATTTCCAGAATTAAAACAACAAATATTCACTAATTGAATAAATAAAATATGAATAATCCAAACAATTAAAAGATTTCTGAGAATTTCAGAGAGGGGGAAATTCGACTCATGGCCTCAGGATCTTGGATGTTTTCAAATCACTCCAGGAAAACAGACTCAATTATAAGATTGTGTTTTCTATACATGGGGTAAGACCAGACCTGCAGCTCTTTCAGTTCTTCTATTGCCTGCATAGGGGTCATATATTACTTCCTGCTATAATGGGATGTAACACCGGGGTCAAATGGAGTGAGCCCCTCAGGGAGAGACTTGATTAGATGATACACAGATGGCACATACTGGGGAGACGAACATCTGTGTGCGTGGATAGACGACTGGCTGTATTTGAGTCTTTCACGACTTTAAGGATTTCAGGCAACAATCCTGCAAGTTATTATCCTCTGCTGTGTATTGTACGATCAGTGGGGGGAAAAAAGCCTCAATGGGAAGCTTCTCTGTCTATTTTCAGAGGACACACACCTGCCTGCTCTGATTCCTTTTATTCACAGCACCACACTAAATAACAAAAGAGCTTTGTGCATTTGTCCTCAAATGTGTTGAAGCATTCATTATGCTTTCATTTCTGTGCAGAAACGGTGTCCTCTCGAGATAATTTCTGTTATTTTGAGAATGCTACTATTCTTTTTTTTAAAATATTGACTTATTGTGGATCAGACAGCTTTCCTCCTCAGTTGAAAGACATTCAGACTATTCAGCCTTCACATGTGGCATTCATTGTACATCAGCAAATGTGTATTGATTGAGTGGATGCAGCACGGCTGACCTGATGCCCCGATGTTGACTCATTCAGTCTGTCCTTCACAGAACAGGCTTTATCTAACCACCTGTGTGCCTGTGTTCTTTCTCCATTCTTCCCATCTGCCTTATCTTTTTGATTATAAACTTTCTGTCTCTTGCGTTCTTCTCTATCTGTCTCTGAATCTCCTGTGTCTGACTGCGTGGCACCTTTCTAAGGAATCTGTGTGACAAGGGAGAGCCGTCAGTCTCCACCTTCCCTCGCTGCTAGCTAATTATTGATGCTTTAATGTGTCTTCTCAGGGATCTGTCAAAGTTCAGTCTCACAGTGTGTGTGTGTGTGTGTGTGTGTGTGTGTATGTGGAAAAGGCGTGCTAGACCGCAGGATGTGTCATGGTTACAGGTGACTCTCAGTTTCAGGTGTCACTTCTCCTGAAGGCTGTCAGAAATTACTCAGAGTGACGCTGTCGAGGACTGAGTGGCCGCAGAGAGGACAGACCAGGTTCAGTAAACTGCTCTGATCTGTAATGACACTTTTTTTTTTTACTTTTAGACCTTATAGTTGTATACATATAGTTGTATAGCTGAATTTGTAGTTGTGAGTTTTTTTTCCAGCATTTGCTTCCATGTTAGCTGTGATGTGACAGATGATGAATTCTGACTCGCATGAGCGAATTAGGGTTTTTTGTGTGTATTCAAGTGTTATTTTAAACAGGTCATGGCTGGAAAAAAGAGCCAAGAAAGTCATCTTAGATTAAGTCCACACGGACCTTGATCTTTGCTTTATCTAATTGAAGGTATGGATTTTTAAAGGACTGCTGACAGTTCGGTCAGAGATTTGGGCGTGTTATGCTAGTAGCGGCTAATGTAGCCTCGAGCTGCTAGCCTCAAGCAGAGATAACCTCACTTCTTTCTAACGCCACACCCCCCAGATTTTGTTTTTATTTTCAAACCTGTAGTCTTCAGCCCCAACTGACTTTGCCCAGCTCTCTCAGGGGTCACAAAATGCCTTGTACAACTTTTTTTCACATGCGCAGTAGTACTCTCCAAGACCTGTCAATAAACTTTGATGTGTAAAATCGGAGGAGTTCCTCTTTAAGGATTCACAATGGCATTCCAGTGGCATACCCTTGGACACCCTCTGTATATTTCTTTAGAGGTAGACACACAGATTAATGTGAATATACTTTTTATCTGTTTGGATACAGCATCAACACCTTTTTCTGCACGTGTTTGATTTTGTGAGCATTTTCCAACAGTGCACTACTACTATTTTATTCATACAGCTACACATTTTTGTACCGGGGAAATTGCAACAACTACAATCCTCTACTGCTGGCTATTAAGCAACACTATGACAGCAGCTCAAGGTTAAGTACCTTTTATCGAGGCTTCCTCAATAATACCATCAGCTGTTGAGGGAGGTGAAAGCCGTGCAGAGTCTCTTTTTTCATTCACAATTTATTTACCTGCAACACTCATGTTTGCCGCTGAGACATCAGCTGAGAATCCAGGATATTTTGCAGGGCTGGGATTGTTTACCAGGGACTATTAATCTTGGTGGAAACTGGAGTGTGTGGTTTTATACATGATAAGATAACTTTTCAAATGAACTCACGCATCGATCTGGGCTTTAGTTTGCAGTAAACAAAGTAGATGTGTTTTGTGCTGTTGGGATTAGCTGTGACATGCAGTTTTGCAACAGGTGTAAAAGATATACACAAAGTTCTTGTCCATGCTTGTTTTAGCGCTGCTCACTTGTATCAATCTCTTTGTTTTTTAATCCAATTGTTTCGACAGTGACGTGAGATGACATCAAACCTTAAAGAGTTTCGCCACGTGAGTCAGGTTGGTCATCTCCTCTATCTGTTTACACAGCAGTGTGAATTATTGATGAATGTGGTTCTATGTATAGGACTTGAATCTGATGAGGGCAGCAGCAGCAACACAGTTTGTCCCGAGGGAAAGAAAAAGTGCTGCATTTGAATAATGTGGCCAAGATCTACAGTGCAGGAGGTGTTTGTGCTCAGAGGGCAGAGGGTGTGCAGTGTCTGTTTATATGTATGTATATGTGTGTGTGTGTGTGTGTGTGTGTGTGAGGGTATATGAAGGTTATAGTGGAAATCATTAATTGATCACTTTTTCAAACAACACAAAAAGTTATTGTGTGACTGTCAGGGTGCATAAGAGGCGATATATTTGTTTGCTTGCTTTTCCTTGAAGTGTCACCTCATTTTTAGCAATATTATTACTATTTTGGAAAATGTCAGAAGGCGTTGTTGTTTTTTGTTCCTGTTGTCTTTTATCTCAGATTCAGTATGATGGATGAACTGAAGCCCTTTCGTGAAACCTTTATCGTTATTATATTTTACTTTATATGTTTCACGTATGGATTACAATGACTAAAACAAATGATATATTGTTAGATTTAATATTTTTTGGGCAAGCTTATGAATTTTAGAAATCCATTCCAATATTTCTGTATCCATTTTTAAATCCAGGTGTCCTGCACTTTGCTGGGTATTGTTAGAAAACTTGCAATACTGGTGCACATACAATACTTGAGTTCTGGTATAGAAACCAAAACAATGCTTTTTTAAATGTCTTAGTCTGAGTCGTACAAACATATGTTTCCACAAATAATTTTTTTCTATTTCAAGGGGCACTCCAACGATTTAGTATTGCACTTCCATGAAGATGTGGGACTCAAAAGAGACATGAACAGAACGGTCTAAATCGAAGCAGGAGAGGCCGAAATATCCCAACTTTTAGTCTCCAGTCAAGCTCCAGAAACTCTGGATCCTACATTTCCCATAATGCAACTTTCTTGTATTATACTGGACCTCTGTCTCCTAAATGCCCATTTCTTATAAACCCCACTCCTCCAGTTTGTAAGGCAAGTCTTCTGTTAAAAAGTATTAAGCTCCAAGCTGAGGTAACCCCGATGACATCAAGCCACTGTACAAGAACTTAACTCATTTTAGACTGTACTTTATTAAAGTTTCCCCAATTTAGATTTTAAAAAATCTGTTATCAAAGGAATAAGTAAACAAGACTCAAAGTCTGACCAAGCATTCAATGTTTTCAATTCCTCGATGCTACAGGCACGTTTCGGCACAGTGTTGAGGTGTAATACCCAGCCTTAATCCTGGAAGGTTTGGATACATAGATCAAATGCACAAACTGCTGTTATTTTGAGAATGGTATGTCAGCCTCACGTCCATCCTTAATTGGAAAATTCGTGCAGTGTCAATGGATATTTATTAAAACGCATGTCAGCTGTGATTAATGGCCATCCGTGTTATTCTGTAGTTATCGGTCAGGTGTCGAATACTGTAAGAGAAGTTTCTATTATCTCCTGTGGTAGCAGACGTTTTTTTGTGGTTGCGTTCACTCCAGAGTTTTAAATGCAAATACAAATTTAATCACTTTGTCTTGCTCCACCTGCTGAGATTTAATACTTCACTGAAACTTAGTGACCTAGTTGAAAATCTGAAGATATGCTTTATTTTGCCATTACTTCTCTTGCTGATAAATTTGATATGATAAACTGACTTTGAACTGATTCCTCCTGTATTTCCACTGAGAGCTTGTGGAGGAATTCTCAAAACAAAATAGTGCACGAAGCAAGAAAAGTTAGATTGTGAGCAAAAGCTTGTTTTTCTGCAAGACTTCATTTAAAGTTAGGGCTTAAGAAACTTTGGATTTCCTCAAATGACATGGGGTTGTGTCGCTATATTAGTGTAAATTGTTTTGATTTCACACTGTGTCACAGCTTTTAAAGAACAAGCAAGTTTTGTTTGAAAGAATATACTTAGCAATCACCTTGTCTATCATTGTATACTGTCCTGATGCAACTGATTTCTGCTGTAAAATGTTGCATATTTCTAGTTTTGACAGGATGTTAGAACGATAAGCAACATAGGCAAGGGTTGTCCAAAGAGGACTAAATAGATTAGAGCATAAGCATGGCTGTGAAGTTCAGTTTATAATTCTATGTAAAGTTGACGTGGCAAATATATAATCTGGAGCTATCACAAGTGTAACAGGGCTGATTACACACTGTAGCGCAGTATTTTCACCACAGTGTCTTCATCATCATCCTCACCTCAGTAGTTGCCACTTTGGCCTGTCTGTCCTCCACCTCACCTGTCCTGTTCAGAAGTCATCACACCACACAGAGCTGATCTCTCAGCAGAGGCACACAGTCGTCCACTCTGCTCTCTGTGGTTTCTCAGTCTCATCGTGACAGCCAGACTGTGCCATGATGTCAGTCTGGTTGGCAGGGTGATCAAGCTGCAGCTGAGACTGTGACAGAGGTCTCCCTTTATTCTTCTACTAGTTTCTGAACGCACAGGATGTCTTGGATAATGACTTCAATAATGCTGCCAAGGAGGGAGTTGCAATGTTGTCCTCACAATTGCAGATGTGAGGTGTTAATATAGTCAAAGAGGAGTTTGGCTTAGTAACTACATTCTTTATGCTTAATCGTGACATTTGTGATCAACATATTTATAAATTTATTGCATTTTACTTTTGGCTCTGCATTTCACCCCTACACACAGTACAGTTGTATAGCTTAATTTTTGTTCTGAGCTTTATGACAAGTTGTCTAATTATTAATCTTTTTATGGCTGCCATGTCAACAGCACAGACTTTCTCTCTGGCCTTCATGCAAATTCAGAACAGCTTACGTATATCTATCTCAGGGTCACCTCCACCCTTTGTATGCTCAGCTTGATATTGTCATAATCTCCTGTGAGTTAACCCCCCCATCCTGCCTGTCTTTTTGCTGGAGCTTACTGAAGGAATTTTTGCCTCTTTTATTATCTGGACAAAATCTTGAAACTTTCTCTCATCCCACCTTCTACAGCTTTTTTTCTCCTCTGGTCTTTCCTTCCTCGTCAGAAAATTTCCACATGTCCAAATAAGTAAGTAAGCTTTTCCAGAGTCGGTTTCCAGGGTGTATGAATCTGAAAACTCCAGCTGCGCATTTTATAAAACTGAGCTTTTGTAATGAGGTAAGCCTGGGGGCTCTGTGGCAGTAAAGTTGACAACTTTCTTCACGTCACCTCTAACCCTTATTTTAAATGTCAGTATAGCAGATCACACAGGCGTCTCACTGCAGCAGCTCAGGAGTAGCATTATGACCCGCACTTAAATCATTATTTCATGCTCATTCAGTTGTCAGATAACAGAAACAGAAAAACATCATAATGATAACAACAACGTCCTAAGTTTGTCTGTATTAAAACGCTAACTGTGCTGCATCAGTTGCACTACTGATCTGATGTACCAGAGCCTTTGATGCACAAATTTGCCAACCCAAATGATAAATGAAACCGAAAATTCCTTTTGTTTAAGCATTTTATTGTCGACAGATAACTGAAAAAGCAGGTGTGAATGCATGTCAATTTCATACAGTAGTGTCAGACTAATTTTTATAGAAGCTACACCTATTTTAGGTAGGAAGAAAATTCAGTTTGTCTGTTTCTTTCCCAGCATTTAAAAAAATATCCATGACTAACAACTTCAGTAATAATGCGGAGTGTGTGCTGCTTTTATAGAGGCATTGAAATATCTCAGTTTTATGGTGTATAATCTCATTTTTGAAATGAAACTCTGTCACCAGTTCCACCAAAGTCTGATCAGTAACACCTCACACATCCACACTACAGCATCTACAGTTCAGTTCATAAACAGCAGCAGCAGCCCACCTACTCCCCCCTTTCTCTCTCTTCCTCCTCTTTGTCCCTCTGGCCTGCTGCTCTGTCTGAGCCATTCAAGCAAAGCACCACAGGATTATCCCTCACTCATTGAGAAACACACACACATACACACAGTTTTTTTTTCCTGCACAGTGCTCCGGGCAGGAAGATCTCAGATCACAGATTAGTGCTCTTCCCCTGCCCTGCACGCTGATGCTCCGTCGCTCAGTCAGTCAGAGAGGACGCAAATATAAACGAACGGGAGGGGAGAAGAGGAGGCGAGGAGGAGAGGGGCTGACTGCTGGAGGAACCCACATGTCTCTTCTCTCCTAGCTGCAGCTTTAGTCGCTGTTAATGGAGGACTGGGGGTAAGCTTTTGTTGCTTTGGCGGGGGGCTGCGTGCTCCCTCTCTCTGGGCATATTGCCGGTCTTTGTCTTGGGGTTTGACTCTCTTGACGTGTTGATGCTACTGGCTCGCCGCGCTGCGAGTTGTGGTGCTTTTTCGGTGTATGTGCACTTGCTTTAGAGGGATGGGGGTTCCCAATGCTCCCAACGCTTTTGGTATAATTGCTTGTTTGTGAGGATGTGGATCTTTGACTGAGACTGCAGGGCGTACTGATGAAAAAAGAGAAAGAGAGAAGAATGAGTCAAAGCAATGTGATGGTGACTAAACCTGAAAGGGTGCTGCCAATGTTTGGGGTTTTTGTGTGTGTGTGGGTAGGTATTGTTTGTCTGTCTACAATGAATAACTCATTAGATAGTGTACTCTAAATTAGAAACACAGATTGATGTCATTATTTCTGTCTCAGTTTTATCTCTACTTGTTGGCTTTGATTAAAAAAAGTAGAAGAAGCTAGTCTGTCTGTTTTCCTACAGTGCGTTCTGCCTTTCTGTGAGTCAAGCAAAGGGCTATTCTGAACAAAAGCCTCCTCTCGGCATGTAGCTAATGGATTAACCAAGCATGATAAACACCCACTCATGCTGTGCTCCATGCTGCATCCGGCCGAGGCATTTGTTTTGCCCAAAGCTGTTGGGTTAGAAATTTCCCTCGATTGACTAGATTTTGGAGTCTCCCCACTTCCCTCTCTCATTTAATCTCTGCCCTTCATTGTCAAAAGTGTTGCTCCATCCATTAGGCCACGGTTGACCCAAATACCCATGCAGCCTCCCACCCCTCCCCCTGACCTCTTATCAAAACATTGCGGCTCCTTCTCTTCTTTCTTCCTTCTTCATCAAAAGCTTTGGCTTGCCGAGATTCCGAGTTTTTTTTTAATTACGAGACAATCATCTAACCAACAGTTTCTAATCAGCTGGTGGCCTCAGTTAGAGTAGGAGAAAGAAATAAACTTTTGTGACAAATCAAATCGTTTTTCATTGTGTGGTACAGGCACAAAATGTTTGTCTTGAAGAAATAGTTTGACATTCTCATGTCTGTGCACTAAATATGATGCTACAGCCAGCAGCCGGTTAGCTTAGCATAAAGAGTGGAAACAGCCTACCGGCACCTCCAAAGCTCACTAATTAACACGTTATATTTCGTTTGTGTAATCCGTACAAAAACCAAAGCGCAAAAACAACAAGTTCTGGTTTTACGGGGGGTTGTATGAGGTTGCCAGGTAACCAGCAGACACTCCAGGAAGTTACTGCTCCTAGCCAAGAAATAGTCCAGCATATAAACTCCTGTAAAACCACAACTTGCCGTTTTTATACATCGGTTTTTGTACAGATCTTTAGAGGTGCTGGTAGGCAGATTTTGTGCCTTTGGGCCAGAGCCAGGCTAGCTGTTTCCCCTTGTTTCCAGTCTTTGTGCTAACCGAAGCTAACCGCCTGCTGGCTGTAGCTTCATGTTTATCATACAGACATGAGTGGTATTGATCTCATCTAACTCTGCAAGAAAGCAAATAAGTGCATTTACCAAAACATCGAACTATTCCTTTAACAAACAAAGTTTGTCATTCATCAGAGGGTAGATGACTAATTTTCAGCCTACTTTGGTAGTTTTATGAAGCACTTTGGCAGAAATGACCTCGCATGTCGCAAACCGATGCATCATTACAACCTCACAGGACAAATCCTTAACTGCTTTCACAGTATTATCTGTTGATATTTTGTATTCCAGCAGAAGCACAGTGAAACTTGGCTGTAGCTACAGCTGGCATTTCCCTGCACTGATAACAGTATTTTCAAATAACCCGCCTTGTTTTGTCATCATCTCATGTTTATCAGCCAGTTCATTTGCATCCTCACTTTGCATCTTATCTTGATCTGCATTCCTGTTTGTTGGTTTGTGTGTAGCTCCTGCCTCACATTTATACTTATTTTTTGTAATGCATCTTTTTTTTTAAAATCTAAAGTAAACAAAATGTCTCGGCTTTTGTTGTCATATCATAGTGGGGTGGTGCAGTTGAAAGTGCGGATTGATTAATAAATTCCCCTGAGCTCATATTCAGATAGAAAGCTCTGATATCCAAGACTTAAAGGAAAATTCTGGTTTTAGTCAACCTGGGTCTCATTCATAATTGTGTCCATTCTGATAGGTCATGCCAACTTTCGTAGAGAGCCAGGAAACGCCGAGTCCGGTCGATGATAACAGTTACTCTAAAATGTTGTGCTTTATAAAGTGTTAATGTTAACAATGTCATTTTAAAACTAGACTAAAACCCTGTTATGATCCTTTACTGTAAGCCCATCTTGAATGACAAATACGCAAAACATAAATTACCCATTTTTTTAACCTAAAATCGAATTACTTTTTTCTGTGTCTGTTGTTGAATGGACCTATGTTACGTCCCCAAAAGTGTCCAGGAGAAGAGGGGAGTAAACATAACAGAAAACCCCGGGCAGAAGGAGTCAGAACCATAGTATAGGCGCCGACAAAAGATTTATTAAACTAAACAATAAATGACAACCACAAAACCCCAGTGCACCAGGCGCTGGAAAACACAAAACATACAAGAACAAAAGATCACATAGATTCACACTCTCCTTGCCAAGAGTAACACTACCAAACCCGGTACACGCAGACTAGCCGGAAGTCTTCTGCATGGCCCACTGGCCTCGTCTGCTTCTCCCCTCAGCTTTTATACTCCTCCCCCTGATTAGCAAATTGAAGCCAGCTGTGAACAGTCACCTGTTGCAGGAGGAGGGGCAAAATACCTGGGGGGGGAGAGAGAGAAAGACAAACAAAACACACGGCCCTTGGGCCGTAACACTCCCTCCCATAAAAGGGAACCAACGGGCTGCTATTTAGCGAGATTAAATTTTTTATGACTAATCCTCTGCATCAGCCACCACATTTTCAGCTCCTTTCCGGTGCCTGATCTCAAAGTTAAATCCTTGGGCCATCAAAGCCCAACGCATCAACCGCTGGTTGTGGTTGTACATCTGGGCCAGAAAAACAAGTGGGTTATGGTCTGTGTATACAACCACAGGAGATGGGCTAGGACCTACATACACCTCAAAGTGTTGCAGGGAGAGCAGCATAGCTAATGTCCCTTTTTTGATGGTGGAGTAATTAAGTTGGTGATGTTTAAACTTCACTGAGAAATAACACCAGATGACACACACCTCCCCCATCCTGTAATAGCACAGCACCCACCCCAGTTGCACTCGCATCGACCTCCAACTGGAAAGGAAAAGAAAAGTTAGGAGTAGCCAAAACTGGAGCGCAGCAGAGGAGAGATTTGGCAGCATCAAAAGCATATCTACAGTCATCCGTCCACACAAATGGAACATCAGGACTGCACAGTCCTGTAAGAGGCACCACTACCAAGGAAAAGTTCTTACAAAAACATCGGTAGTACCCAGTCATACCCAGAAAACGTCGTAGTTCACGCCTATTAGTCGGGACCGGATAGGACAAAACAGCCTCAACTTTCGCCTCTACTGGACGGACCTGCCCATGACCCACTTGCTTCCCCAAATAGGTGACCATTGCCTTACCAAACTCACACTTCGCAAGATTAAGGGCCAATGATGCCTCAGCAAGCTGCTGAAACACAGCTCTCAAACTAGACATATGATCTGCCCAGTTATCTGAGTACACCACCACATCATCAAGGTATACCTTACAGTGGAGCACATCCCCCAACACCAGATGCATCAGCTGCTGAAAGGTGGCGGGTGCATTTCTCATACCAAAAGCCATCACTGTGTACTGTAGAAAATGGTCAGGTGTCACAAATGCTGAGATATCAGATGCTCTAAGGGTTAAAGGAACCTGCCAGTAACCTTTTAGTAAATCTAGTTTTGAGATGAAAACAGCAGAACCAATGCTATCAATACAATCCTCCATGCGGGGCAGTGGGTACGAGTTACAGCATTGACTTTGCGAAGGTCAGTGCAGAACCGTGGCGTACCATCAGATTTAGGCGCTAATAAACATGGGAACTCCAGGGACTACAACTGGGTATGGCTAAACCATTGTCCAACAGATATTTAACCTCCTCCTTCATCTTCTCCGTCTTTGCCATTGGACAATGGTAGGCATGTTGTTTAATTGGCGTGGCCCCACCAACATCAATGTCATGGTGTAACACATGAGTTCAGGATGGCACATCCCCAAAGAGAGTGGGGTAGGAGCGAAACAAAAGACGCATGTCACCCTGCTGACCCTCAGGAAGGTAAGCCAAGTGCGAGTTTACATCAGACAGAAACTCAGAATTAGACAACCGCCCACACTGCTGACCATCAGAAGGTCCCGCCAGATCAGCCTCAGCACAACTCAAGGCAATAGACTTCATGTTAGAAATAGCAGTCTCTGGAGCACTCGCCTGCTCCCCTTGGGAAAACCCTCGGAGATGATAGGTCTTCAGCATGTTAATGTGGCACAACCGGGATTTCCTCCGGCGCTCAGGTGTATGAATGACATAATCAGTGTCAGAGACCTTACGNTCCACCACATAAGGACCTGAGAAACGGGCCGTGAGAGCAGAGCCAGGTATTGGCAGCAAGGCCAAGACTCTCTCCAGGTTGGAGCTGTCGCTGAATGGCTTTCCTGTCAAACTGTTCTTTCATTTTCCCCTGAGAGGAGGAAAGTTTCTCTCTCGCCAATGAGGTAGCCTGACGCAAGTGTTCCCTACACAGCGAAACAAAATCCGACACCTTAGCTCTCGGAGAAGCAGCACTAGATAGAAGTTTTTCCTTCAACACTTTTAACGGGCCACGCACATGGTGACCAAACACTAGTTCAGCTGGGCTAAACCCATGGGACTCCTGCTTTGCATCACGAATAGCAAACAGAACAAATAGTACACCCTCATCTGAGTTCTTCCCTGTGTCACAACAGAACTTTCTAAGCATAGACTTCAATGTCTGATGCCAGCGCTCTAGTGCCCCTTGTGACTCNGGATGGTAAGCGCTTGACACGGCGTGCGAAATGCCTAATGCCTGCAAGGCCTGATTAAAAGTTTTGGAGAGGAAATTGGTCCCCTGGTCAGTTTGCACCACTTTTGGTATTCCAAAAGGTAGTAAAAAATTTAGTCAGAGCTCGAGAGATGGCGGGGGCGGTGATTTTCCGCAGAGGCACTGCCTCTGGAAAACGAGTGGCAATACACATCACTGTCAACAGAAACTGGTTACCAGATTTTGTCCTGGGCAATGGACTGACAGTCCACAATTACATGCTCAAATGGCTCACCAATAGCAGGAATAGGGCACAGGGGCTCGAGGCACTACCTGATTTGGTTTACCTACCAAATGGCAGGTGCAGCAAGTCTTACAGAAGTGCACCACATCTGCTTTCATCCCTGGCCAAAAGAAATGCCTTAGGATGCGATCGTATGTCTT
>LKNJ01004235.1:45641-79759 GCA_002120245.1 Maccullochella peelii | reverse complement strand
CCCCCCCACCCCCCCGCCCTCGCCTTCACTTTGAGATCCCCGCCCCCCTGATCCCCCCTTCCACCTCAGGCCTCCCAGTAGACTGTCCCACCTGCACCCGCCCTGCCTCCCCTCCTCCTCTGGCCTCCCGGTGGACTGGCTGGTCCACCTGCCCGCCCTCTAAAGCCCCTCAGGTTCTGTGGGACGGCTCAGGACTCGGGGGGGCGACAGAGGGAATTGGTACAGTATGTTTAATGTTAAGCGGTACAGAACGGAAATATGGCTGCCCGCAGGGTTTGAACTGGCTCTAAAATCCTGTCTATGAGATTTACAGCATGTCCACTTTGACACCTCAAGTCAAAGTCACTTTACTGACACTTTAAAACTTAATGTTATGTTTGAGGTCCTGGAGACCCGGGGCCTCCTTTAACAGCACAAAAAACCCACCGAACATTGTCTTATCAACATGACTTTTCCTAATTCTACAAGATTTACTTATAAACATTGACATATGACATTATTCAGAGGTCCGCTATAGAAAAAGAGACATTACTTCTGCTTGATGTTGCTGTAAAACACGTTTTTGTTCTGTTATTGGAATTTTATAAGCATTAGTTCTTAAGAGTTTGACCTCTCTGTGGTTTAACTGACTCCAAACATATCTGTCTTAATAAGTAATATGACTATATGGGATAACATACTGTCGATTTCTGTGTCTGAATTACTTTTTGTCAAACAAAAGAAACATATATTCGTCCATGCATAGCTCTCGATTTAGCATTTATAAGCGCTATATACATATTAAATAAATGGCTTATATTTTGCACACTATAATGTAGTTCTTGATCATTTTCTCCATTAATAGATTCATCCTATCTTTTGTCCAATCAACAGTCTAAAAGCTAAAAATATTCAATTTTCTACATTAAAATAATTTTTTGTGTTTGTTTGTTTGTTTGCTTTGGTTTGGTTGAGTTTGCGTCTCTTAGTTATTTTCTGTTATTTATTAATTTAACTTGTATAAAAAGGAAAAAAAGGAAAAAGGAAAACCTTTAATCCATAATCAAAATCCGTGCCAATGAACTTTCTGTTTATTATTTTATTATTATTATGAGTTTTAGACATACCGCATCGTGGTCTGTACATGGGACCCCAAACAATGAGGAAATCAAGCCAGTGCCAACAGAACAAAAGGGTTAAAACACGGACCTTTAATATGTGTATACAGTATTGTGAAGTACCAAACGGACGATGCTCCAACGTACGGCATTAATAGGATTTGAAAACTCATCCTGTGCTTCACTCATCTCTAAATCCTGAATGGACTTTCCTCTTCTCCCGTCTGATTGAATTCAGGAGGCCATAATGCGTCGGGGACGATGAAGTGAACAATACTGGGCTCTAAATGTGAGAGGATTCTCTGCCGGCAGAGGTCAAGTGTCTTTAAGCTGCAACCTCGTTGAAGACACACAGACGCCTTCCACGTCTGAAAGGGGGACGATCCGCCATCGTGCGTCTTTAGATTAAGACTTAACTCATTAATGAGCGCCGGCCCTCCCCCCTCCTTAACTCAGCACCGCAGCAGGAAGTCCATGAATATTTAAATTGAAGGAAGTCTGAATTACAACCACAGACCAGAATCAGTGTGTGTACTGTCACCATGTTATTACAAGAAGAGGAGCATGCTGGGACATTTTCCATCACCCATCATTCATTTTCTGTATGTCTGTCTGCCCTCATTACATCTGGGGAACCCCTACCGCCGCTCGTTATCTTTCCCCCGTTAACACACACACACACACACACACACACATCTTATGTCCCACTGTTCTGTTTGGGTCATTTATTTTGTAAATAAGCTTCGCAGGTAACAGCGGCTCCGAGGGCCGGGGGCAGGTGTGTGTGTGTGTGTGTGTGTGTGAGAGAGAGAGAGTCAGGAGTCATAATTGACAACAACAGCAGACTAGATGGGTGAGGCTCTGACAACAATAGGAGCTGAAACGGGGGTCATGTATGTTTCCTGTCTATCTGTGTGTGTGTGTGTGAGAGAGAGATGTGTGCTAGGGACAGGTTGCGTAATTATTAGATGCAGGCGGGGGTCTACATTAGCCAGCTGTCACTCCTTGCCCCTCACCCTGTGTGTGTGTGTGTGTGTGTGTTTTCAGACGAGCCTTGGCGGCAGGACTGCAGGCGGTTACATTCAGGGATTGATAAATTATGACACCTCCTGTAACCTCCTCTGCCCCTGTTGTCTGTTCTTATTTGGAGGACTCTGGTGGATCAGACTGGTGTCAGTACAGTCCAACCAGTCTGAACCTGGAAACTCTGCATCACATTACTGACTTTTTCAATATTTAAACAAGACCACAATCTTTTTTTAACCTTACTCAAAGTGAAAGGACTTTGGTTGTTGGGGCTGGTCCTGGGCTTTGTACCTCCACCATCCCTTACCTTACCACCTCCCTGCGACTAGTTGTAGTAAAATGTGATTGGCAACTTAAATTTGTAGTAAATAAACATAATTTCGAGGACGCGGTTGGTTTAGAAAACTCCAACAAGAGGAAAAGGAACACTGTTTAGAGAGGGATCTGCTTGAATTTATTTCCCTCTTGTTTTATTTCATGAAAGTATTCCCATAAATGGAGCCACAGCCTGATTTCAAGGGCTTCAGTCAGTTATTTTTAGAGTTTGAAAGGATTTCACGAGCTTTAAGATCAACGCGGTGTAGCGTGTAATCCCCCACTTCAAGTCAGAACAAGAAAATGACCAAACTTAGAGTTGGGAGGTTTCGGCCTGCATGGCGAGGCGGCGATATGAAGGAACAAAAGGGGGAAAGCCTGATTCTTCTGTGTCTGCTTTCGCCCCCCCCCAACACTCCTGCTGTCACGGGTCAGTGTTCAGTCAGCAGCCAGGGACAAAAGAGAAGATGTTCAGATGAATGGAAATGCAGTCGATGGCAGACACACACACACACACACACACACACACACACACACACACACACACACACACACACACACACCCAACCTCTCTTTGTAATGTCATTAGTAGAGAAGATGTTTCCTGCTGCTTTGATCTGATCTTCTGTCTTTATCAGGATGACCTCATGTCTTCGTCTTTCACACACACACACACACACACACACACACACACACACAGGCGTCCACTGTCTGAAATGTTTGGATTCAAACTGTGTTTAAATATTGAGATTCATTTCCAACGCACCCACAGGACCTGGAGTTCATTGTGAATTTTTTATTTGTAGGTCAATATTCATTTGAATTTCCCCTTTGGAATAGATTTATATTTGTCTTGTTGATGACTTGTGTTTGATGAAATTAATGATGTCTTTGCTTTCTTTTCATCTCTCCCTCTGTCCTGTGTGCCCCCCCCCCCCCTTCATCCCTCCTTTGTTCTCGGGGTCAATCCTCCCTCCTCCCTGCTCCTCCTCCTCATCTCCCCCCTTCTTCTTCTTCTTCTTCTTCTTCTCCCCTCTACAGCCGGAGCAGGGACTGTGGACCTGACAGAGAGCCTGATCCAGAGCCTCACTTTGGACTGTGAAAGCAACACACACACACACACACACACACACAACTTAAAACAGTGTTGTTTACTTGTCTCCGCTCTCCAGAGGGTCTGGGAGGTCCCTGGACTGTGTGTCTGGTTGGGTGCATAAGGTGGGAGGGTGTGTGTGTGTGTTGATGAGTGTGTGGGTGTCTTGCGTCACTTTTCATGGGACATTGAAAGATGTGTGTATCACAGCGTCGGTGGACGGGCTATAGGGGGCCGTGCTCCCCCGCCCTCCCCCTGATCCTCCTCCTCCTCCTCCCTCTGTCCTTCCTCTCCTCCACGCCTCCGTTCGCTCAGGGAGCCATCCACATCCCCGATGAGTGTGAGTACTCCTCCACCGTAAACACCCCTCACTGTGAATAAAGAGTTGTGACGTGACGTGGGAGGCGTGTTTCCCCGTTCAGTGTTTCCATTTCAAACATAGAAACACATGTGAGGGTCCTGCGGGGCTCTCCCACGAAATGCAACGATCATACAGGTTTCTGTTTTCAATTCATTTCAGCACCGTGTTAAAATCTACAGAAGCGTAATGCATTCACTTGCCCTGTTTTTCTGGATTAACGAGATTCCTCAAAATCCCAAGAGAAGCTCTGTTTTGGTGACATTTAGACACAAGTCTTGCTTTTTCTTCGAGGCCGAAAAGAGACTCGCTGCTGCCACCTTTATGTCTATGGCGACATTATATACATGCATGCATCTTCACAATGCACAAATCTCAAAGCTCTCACTCACCATTGCGCTCTGTGTGCTCGGGTTGGATGGTCTGCCTTGTCCACCCGTAGACTTATATCATGTATTCTTATTCATTAGGCTGTTCCTGGACTGCTTCCTTCATACCTACAGATCTACATTATACAAAAAAGTATGGGGAAGTTATTGTCTTCGTTCCCGGGACACATTTCTACTAACTGTCCCCAAAGTCCGTACTGAACTGGGAAAAAGGGCGTTTAAGTGTGCTGCTCCCTTGGCTTGGAATCAGTTGCAAAATCACCTGAGTCTTCGGGAGCTGGTCTCATTGGACGCATTTAAAATGATTCTAAATCTGGCCTTAGATGTTTGGTTAGCTATAATTCTGTAATTTGTTCTTGTTTTATGTTTGTTTTATGTCTGTTGCCTTGTTATTTGTGCCGCTGCCAGGAACTCATATAGCACTGCTGGAGGTTCAGGCTGATTAGCAGCAGCAGCCGGACTCCGTGCAGGTGAGAGCTTCTCGCAGGATTTTGAGGCATCTCGTTAATTCCGAAAAACAGGGCAAACAAAGTGAATGCATTACGCTTCCTGTCTGCCTACATAATCACACAACAATAAAAGTAGGCAACATGAGATGTTCACAGTTTCAAGCAAGTTTCTCTTCAAAACGTACATAAATGAAAGGAAACAGAAAATAACTTTTGGTGTTTCTTTTTTTCTTCTTACATGTCCTTTTCTTGTCTCGTTCATTTGTCTGTTTGCTTTGGTCTTTTGTCTGAGATAGCTTTGTGATGAATCTTGAAAAAGACTGATCTTAACAAAGAGAAACTCAACATTTAAACACATTTCACGTAAGCGCAAACACAAATACACTTTATCCACACAATCAGGTTTAGAACGACCCCTGGTCCCCGGAGGTTAAGTTCAAAGGTCAGCGGGCTTTGCCGTGATGGTCCCAGAGGAGAGGAAGAAGGGGCGAGAGGAGGAGTCGGGTTCGGCTTGACCTTCAGCCAATGACCTTCTCCTCTGGGCGTGGCCGAGAGAGGAAGCGATAGAGTAGATGAAGAGAAAGCGATGGATGAAGGAGGACAGGGAAGGTGGAGACATGAGCAGAGTACAGAGCAGAGAGATGGAGAGAGGGAAAGGTGGAGAAGGAGACACAGAGGGGAAAGATGTAAATTGATCTGGGACGCCAGCGTGTCTGAGTCAGAAAACAGAGAGGAAGGCAAATCCTTAAGACGAGTCATTATAATGTCAACGTTATTTATAATCAAGCAAATGAATAAATATGCTCCCGCTCTGAAGGCAGCGTTTAAATTCTGCCATCAACATCTTCATCTTCATATCTGTGTGTCTGTGTGTACAGCATTTTAAACTGTTTCCTTTCTGCTCTCTTTTCCTTGCTTTCGTGTGGACAAACAGATAAAGTGCATAACAGTAAGTGACTTTCCTTGTTGAGACAATGAACAAGTGTGCGATGGCTCTTTGCCGCTTATGTCAGTGACACTTCATTTACAAACCTGACGGTCCAATCTGTCTTATTGTTGCTGCCGTATCGCTGACTGTCCGTCCTCCATCGTCCGTCCCTGCAGCCACACAGAGCAGACAGTGAAGACCTGTCCGCCAACACCTTTCTTGACTTTATGTGTCAGATGGGCAACTCATAAAATAGTTTAGTGTCTCAAAGTTTAGACACTTTTTTCTGCCCTCACTTGTCCACACAGACAGGTAGATGAAGTTAAAAATAAGCCACTGCTGTCAAAAAGAAATAATGGCATTTCTCCAAAATGTCTACTGTCTGTTTTATTTGGGCTTTTCCATTTTTAATTTCATGATGTGTTTAATGAAGCATTTAACCCAAAAAGATGCATGTAATCGTTGGGGAAAACATTAAATTGAAGGAATAGTTTGACATTTTGGAAAATGTGCTTATTTGCTTTCATGCAGAGAATCAGATGAGGTGTGTAATACCTCTCTCATGTCTGTACGCTAAATATGAAGCTACAGCCACAAGCCGGGTTAGCTTAGCTTAGCATAAAGACTTGAAACAGGGGGAAACAGCTAGCCTGACTCTGCGCAAAGGTGACATTAATGAACGAGTCATATCTTGTTTGTTTTATCTGTACAACAACCTCAGATCTTTTCTAGGATGTCTAGATCTGTGATTACTGTCACCCAAATGCACAGACTTCTTTGATTGGATTTCTATAAGCCAATCACAGTGTTCCACATCATCTAAAGTGGACTGCAGTTGAGCCACACCCCCTTTTTCAGCAATCATGGCTGACCGCGAGGCATGGAGGGCGCGCAAGGCACATTTTAATCTATTAATCATATCATCAAAGTACATAATTTGTGTTTAAAGTAAACGTGAGATGTTATATTACTTATACATGTCAAAATATCGCATGAAAGATTTATAGCTTTTACTCAGGATTAAAATAAATAAAAATCTGAATGTCACCGGAAGGGAAATAGAGAAATGAATGATTGATTCTGACTGTTCGATTTGTTCTAATGATACAATCAACTTATAATGCATCCTATTGATTATGTACACAGGAAACTGAACAAACCACTCTGGACTGACCCCTTGTTTTTATATAATGATAATATCTGATAATGATAATGATTTATGAGTACATTTAGACATTTAGAGTAGAAATCCACCATTACAACATTTTGTGTGTGTTTGTAACATAATTGGGTTCTGGACGGGTTAGAGCCAGATGTGGTTACAGTCCATTATATGCTATTTATTTGACTGTAATCATGAAATATGATCTTGAAATTAAACCTTTGATATGAATTATTTAGCTCCTTTGACATCCTTGTAATGAGCCCAGCACATTTCAAGAGATGGAGAAAACTAGTAAGTGAAGCTCAGATTTACAGCTGGTGCTGCAGGCATTTAGATTAGATTAGATTTTTTTAAAAACAACACCTGAACACTACGTGTTGCTAATTGAGAGTGCGTGAAAACTAGTTAGCAAGCGAGCAGTAATGGATAAACTGTTCAAATTAACTAACTAGGTAAGTGTGGACACATGGTTTAAATAGTAAAAGGTAAAAATAAATGGTTGAAATAGATAGCTAGTTAAAAGTAATGAGATAACGCTAAACTGTTTACATAGTTAGCTAAACGTAATATACAAATAGTTTAAGTAGTTGCTAAAATTAATGGCTAAACTATTTAAACTTTTTAAATGGTTAGCTAAAAGTAAAGGATTGAAATAGATACTAAACAGCAAAGGATAAACGGTTGAAACATTAAGCTTCTGCCACTTCAAATGGTGTTAGTATGAATGCAAACTAATAATTATTATGTTAAATAACATCCAGTTTTAAACACATGAACACATTTGGAACATGACAGGTGGTGTTGGTGGAGGACTTGAGCTCATCTGACAGGGCTGTAGATCAGTGGAGGTCTGGCCTCCTAACAGAGGAGAATATTTGTACTCCTGTGTTTGCTTGCCTGTACTCGGCGGTAATTACTGTACATTCAGTTGTACGTCTCAAAGTATTTCATTACTGTCTGTGTGTGTGTGTGTGTGTGTGTGTGTTCAGTGTCACAGCCTCCGGTGCTGACAGAGATGCCGATATCACACACAGCCTTTTCTCGAGAGGACATCAATCTGCCCTGTGAGGCCTCCGGTAACCCGACACCCATGTATGTACAGCAGCTAGACCTGTGTGTGTGTGTGTGTGTGTGTGCAATATACAACGGAAGTGGAATAAATCTAATGGACAAACAAGACATATGTATGTGTCTTGCTGTTTTTCCGCTTCCTCCCTCTGGCCTCTCCGTTGGCATGGCGATAAATGCTCTTTTAATAAAATCACAGCAATAACAGAATCATCTCTCAGTCGTTGCGTCTGTCTTTGTCTTTTCCTCCCCTCCCCTCTCCTCCCTGCCTGCTCTCCCTTCTCCTCTGTCCTCTCTCACCTCACACTCTGCTTTTCTCTTCCCTAATTCAAACTTCACATAACCCAGGAAAAGACCACAGCCAACAACGTGTTAGTCCGTCTCTCCTTACTTTCTGACTTCCTGTCTGTGGCTGTCAGCTGAAGTCAGAAGGTACTGAGAGACGGACTAACACATTGTTGGTTTCGGTATTTTCATGGGGTTTGTTGACAATAAGAAAAATATAGACCATATCCTCTAAGTGCTTCCTTTTTCAGCAACAAATGTCATCAAGTCTAAAAATGTATTTTTTTGTTTTGTGCCATGAAAACTAACATAGTGTCTCTGTCTGACGTATATGTTTAATCCTTGCGTCGTTTTATTTTATTTTTATTTCATGTTTATTTGTATAAGGACAAGTATGTAGCATAAACCACACACCACAGCATTTATAGTTTAAGCTAATTTGCAATGCCCGTCCCTAGATGGGCCTTTAAAATACATAGAACTCAGCAACACATACACAAGAGAGTACAAAACACAGACTCAACAACAGGTACATTAAGAACACAAGACGTGTGTGCTGTGCCTAATGTTTTAGGTGTTTAGGCATTCACACTTGCTGTTAGCTTGTCTTTGAATTGCTGCTGACGTGGTGAAAAAGCTTCCTCTTTTTCTGTGTAGTTTCCGCTGGGTGAAGGACGGCGAGGCGCTCGGGTCAGAGCGTAAAGAATCCGGGACGTTGCGACCCGAAGAGGAGGAGCCCCTCGAAGAGTACGAAGGCTACTACCGCTGCTACGCCTCCAACACCCTGGGGACCGCCATGACACAAAGCATACGGGTCATCGTGGAGGGTGAGTCACACACACTAATACACACAGAGTACCGTACATCCAATATGAGCTTCACACATGCTGATTCATAGATGTCACATGAATGAAATGTAAAAACGAAGGATGTACAGTAACGAAGTGTACAGACACAAATCCCTCTCTGTCTGGCTATCCTCCTCCCACACACACACACATAAACACGTCAATGACTCAGTGAGGTTGACTGGGGGCCACCTGTTCTGCTCTCTCATCTCCTGTTACCGTGGCAACCATTTCCTGGAGACAGAGCTGTGACGTCACTCGGCCAGGAGGGTGCATGGGGTTGCCAAGCATGAGGCGGTGCTGGGAAGTTACTGTTTCACCTCACCAGCCTCACGGTGGTTAGAGCATCGATAGAAAAAGGATTAGACAGCAGCGTAGCATCAGCTGAAGTTTATATATCCACTACATGCACGAGGGCATCATTTCCACTGGGGGTGCTTTTAAAAAAATCCTACTTTTACAGTTTCAGTTTGATTTACTCACTGAAATCTCTCCAAACAGCGTCCTCTGACTGTGCCGCAGCCACAAACTGGCGACAGGAGAGATTAAAGAATTGATAAAGATGTTGATAGGCCAATCTGAGTCTCCTTTAGTTATTACTGCGTGATCCGGACTTCTTTTGCCCTGGATTTAACCTCACAGGCAGCATTCAGGCCCTCTCTTTATGGTGGTTGTTGGGGCTGTATACAGCCAAACTACTGTAGGCTATTTACAAATCCAGCATACACGCAGCAACATTATCATTCATTTAGAGTCGCGTTTGTGTCCCCTGATGAATGTAAGTCCAGCATTCCCTCTCTGTTAGCTCTGCTTTTGGTCTCCACCAGCTCCTGAGGGAAATCTCCGGCTGTTCTGTACTGCAGGGTTCAGGGTTGAAGAAGTAACTTCATTTCCTCTCCATGTTTTTGACCAAAAAAAGTAATCTATGTTGTTATTTACAGCTAATATTGTCCTAAAACTTTTATTTCCTACAACTTATTTCTGCACTGCAACTGTATTTTATTTCATTTTATTTGATCTTAATTGATTTTATTCTTATTGTTTTGTGTGTAAAGCACTTTGAATTGGCTCTGTGTTTGAAATGTGCTGTATATAAATAAAGCTGCTTTGCCTAAAAGATGCTAGAATTGAGCATCAGTCAAATATAGTGCAGTTAAGGAAAGAGCTCTTTGAAGTTTGGATGGAAAATGCTTAAAAACATTATTCATCATAAAGTATCAGGTCCAGGACAGGAAACTAAACGTGATTATAGTGTTAGCGCAGTTATAATACAGCGATTTAAAAAGCATTGCTTGTTTGGTTATACTCCCATTATTACAGAAGGCATAATAACTCATTTTAGTCACAGTTTTTTATTTGCTGTATTGATATAAATGTACATAAATGCAGGAAACTTTGTGATGTTGTTGTTGCTTATTCTGACATTTACAATCACTGTTTGTGTGCTAAAAAAGAGGTTGCTAGTGCAGCAGCTTGTGAACACATTATATTCTGTAGATTACTTTAAAGCTGTACTGATCGGTATTTTTATATTACAATGGAAAAATGGCCACGTGTAAAATGAAACCCACAGAGAATCATCGCTGACTCTGCAGACAGACACAGTTAGAGAGTAGCTGGTGAACATAGAGGAGTATTTAGCAGCTAAAGAGCCAGAGATTTCCCTCAGGAGCTGGTGGAGACCAAACACAGAGCTAACAGAGAGAATACTGGACTTGCTGCAAGATATGCTGTAAAATAAGCTGTGTTTTCTACATGCAATGCATCTCTCATTTCATTCCCCCTGCGATTCTGAATAATACTGGCATTGTGAAAGTTACATCAAAGGAAACAGTGGGCGTAATGATTGCAGATGGAAGCGATTATTATGCTTTTCCTTTGATCAATAGTGTTACAGCAAATGTGAAGCAATAAATACTGTATAGAGTATGAAACCAGTCTCTGTACAGAGAAAGAAAATAAAAATAAAAACTGTAAAGTAAGCTTGATGGCAACAACCTCTGCTGAAAGAAAAAGTGTGACGCAAGAAAGGGACACTGAGTCACTGCAGGCTCGCTGCAGCATCCTGCTGCATCATTTACTGCGTTACAGAAAATACTGTAAATGCAGCAGAGAGATAATAGTTAGCACTGAAGGTAATCCAGGCCTTAACGTCTTTTCTGTACTGCATCAACAGGAAGCGTGGGACAGGGAGATGAGATGTCCCGATGCTGTTGAAGTGTATAAAGCCCTCATTAATAATCTGTTGCTTTGTGTTTCAGCTCAACCAGTTCTTATAAAACAAGAAAAAATAGATAAGAGAGCTTACGAGGGAGACAGCATCATCCTGTCCTGCAAGCCTCCAAAAAGCTCCACTCCTCCGCACATCCACTGGATGGACAAGAGTGAGTCCGTTTTTCAGTTTGGCTTCGTGTTTTCTGTCCATGTGTCCTCGTGATTTTTTTTGCAGCCGTCATTCCTGCTGAAGGGCCCTGTTGGAGGGATTTGCATTGCTGCGCTGCAATGCAGACCATTTCCACTCAAACTAATGAATGCAGAACTGTCAGCTGATGTTGTATTTCTAATGTTTTCCTTTTCTTGTCCTCCCTTCTCTCTCTCTCTCTCTCTCTCTGCCTATCTAATGAAATAGTGCCTTTTAAGTTGTCAGTTTTGTTTAACTAAAATGTGAAAGTCAATACTGCAGAGCCATTTAAACAAAAAGATAAACTGCTGTTGTTTCAATGGTGCACTGCATATCGCATGACAGAGAAAACAAGTCCCCTGTACCCTAACTTCCCTGGCCCTGTGTCTTGCTCGCCGCAGGGATGGTGCACATCAAGCAGAGCGACAGAGTGATGGTCGGCATGGATGGGAACTTGTACTTTTCTAATCTTCTAAAGAGCGACAGCAGAGACGACTACATCTGCAACGCCCAGTATACAGACGCCAGGACTATTCTCCCTGTGGCCGCGGTTTCCCTCAAAGTCCGGCCCAGTGAGTGTGCACACACACAAATACACACAGACTGCAAACCCATAAACACACACATAAAGGAAATACTAAAAGTGATAATAATAATAATATTACAGTGACAATAATATTACATACAGATGGGAAATTAAAGGAAAAACCAAAGTAAAGCCACCTCAAGCCTACAGAACAGCTTTATAGATTCTCCAACTCTGAGGAACTATTGGAGTGAGGAACACCGTTCATCCAAAAGATGTTCCCTCATTTAGAGTTTTGATGACGGTAGTGGAGAGCACTGTCGAACACGTCTGTCCAAATTCTCCCTGTTGGGTTGAGACCTGGACTCTCATGTCTCAGAGCATTTAAGGAGTCCTCCAGTAGTTTAGTACGGCACAGAGTTTGATCTAAAATCACTCAAATCAGCAATGGCTTTAAGAAAATATACTTTTCAGATTCAGTAGCAAGGAAGAAAAATCACTTGCACTTTTACAATGAATCCATTACAGTTTAGTCTGTATTGATTTCATATGTTCTCTCTCTGCAGGTAATAGTGTCACTGATGGTAGAAAACCCCACTTCTTCCGCCCCGCTGAACCCCACACCTCTGTGCTGGCGCTCAGGGAGCAAAGCATCACCCTTGAATGTATCCCCAAAGGCCTGTAAGGATCTCAGTGTGTGTCTGTCTGCGCAAAAGTGTGTGTGCTGTCACTTCCTATCTGCACTCTTAGTAACATGTGAGCAATTGAGGTCACAATGATGGAAAATATCACTCAGCAGTCTTCCTCTACATATACGTACTGTGCAGACCTTTTAGCTGACGGCAGGTTGGAAGACACTCCTAACAATATAAACATGTAACAGCATCTTTTTCTGCAGCCTTTTAAATCAGACAGTGTGTAGGAGCCATCCACCTGCATGTCACTATTACAAAATGTCATTGTCCTATAACGTGTTTGTATTAAAACTTGAGCACTATATTAATCATGGGGTCTTGGGTGCACGGACTGTGTGGGCGTCTCCACCTGCTATTTTGGTTCATGTATGTGCAGCAGCACAAAGTGCCAAAGTGCTGGGTGAAGGTGAATACAGAACAGAGTGTGTGCTGATTAATAAATACACTCTCAGCCAATCACATCGCTGGTGTCAGCGCTCCAAAACAGCTGAAGCATGACAACAACAGGTCAACACGAAAAGAAGTGTTGCTTTTCAACAGTTAACTAGTACAAACAAAATAGAAATAGATACAGTAATAAAGAAATAGCTTGGTGAAGCCGTTAATCCAACGTTGTTTCAGCGTTTGCACCGTAATGCATTTCAAGAAAAAAACACACCGCATTAGCAACAAAACAAAAGTTGGGGAGGATGCCCCGACCCACAGGACTGATGTGTGTGAATAGAGTGCATTTGGTTATTTACCATCTGGTGTCATTTGCATGTGATTCAATGGAGGTAAACGCAGTGGACGGTCGTGCGTAACGGCACTGCGCTCTGACGCGCCACGTCTCCAATCAGAGGCTGCAGATTTATCAACACATGCCCTGCTGCCTTCAGATGGCTGCAGGGATTTAAAGAACTGAAGGAGAAGCTTTTCACACAGCTTAAAGCAGCCGTGGACACCAGATACTGAAAGAATCGCCCATATTAACACATTATAGATCAAAGCAGACCGCTTTACTGGCTTTAACCACATTAAATGTTGATTTTTGATGCAGATTTTAACGCATCTACTGATTAGAGAGTGTTTATTGAGAGTAATTATTTTCATTTCAAGTGTAGTGAGATGTGCAGTAGGTGTGACACAAGTGAACAGCAAGTGAACACGACGTGCTACATGTGTCACCTGTAATCTAAGGCTGTATTTGAAACCGCCTACTGCATACTGCATGCTACGTTTTGGCCAAATCAGTACGTACTGCTGGTGTAGCAGGTGGTTTCAAATACAGCCAAAAGTCTGTACGCATGTAAAGTTTTGCTGTAACTTGAATGTTCATTAATGAGTTTGGAAAAAACAGTTTGATGTTTAATTTGCAGTTTCATGTTTGATACTAATCCTTTTAATTAGATCATTTTATCTCTCCTCTGTCTCATTGCTGTTTTGGGTTCGCTCTAATTATCCTCCTTCCCCTGAGAGTTCCGTCTCCATGGCGATAAATGGAACGTCACTATAATTTTGCCTTAACGATGAAATAGGATATTACATCATTAACAGGATCATCCATGTTCATTCAACTCTAATTTCCTCCGTATCTCTCTCGATCGATCCACCTCCCTCCGTCGTGATAAATTCCGTCGTCCTTCTTCTCATTTCTCGTCTCCGTGTCTGCAGACCCACTCCACAGGTGGAATGGAAAAAGAAGGACGGTAACCTGGATAAAACAAGCGGCCAGCTGGAGAGCCACAACCGCTGGCTTCATTTCACCAACATCACGCAGGACGACGACGGGGAGTACGAGTGTCGAGCCTTCAACGACCGAGGGGTCATCACACGCTCCTTCACTGTCACTGTGGAAGGTGGGCTGCTGGACACACTGCATATATATGCTCCTGTGTGGTAACAAGTGACGGCCATGTTGGTTCTGAGAGAGCAGAAAGAGGATGGTGTTCATTCGGAGATTCTTTTACTGGCAGATGACTGTGAGAGGTCGATGAAAAAAACCCTCACTGTACTAACCGTTACTTTGAACATGTTTAAATTAAAGCCAGTTACCTTTTGACTCCTTCACAGGAAGCAACAAATGGGAAATATGGTCTTCATTGTCACAGACAGCAACTTTAAAGGGGCACTTTAAGTTGAGTGAGGCCAAAATATCTTGTATACATAGGTCAAGCTTCAAAAACACTGGAACCTACAAATTCCCATAATGCAACTCAATAGCATTTTTAATTAGACCCTCGCTGCCCGGTAAATCCCCGTGTCTTTCATACTCCATGTCCAGAGTGGCCATGGGACTTCCTAAAAACTTGGTATTTCACACAGATGGGTGAAAGTATACAGAATTCATGTTTTCCTGTAATTTGTATATTTGGTCTCACACCTATGAGCATGGGAATTGATAGTCTAAATTGTGAGCCTGTTTGGGCTGGACATCTATTGATGCAAGATACTACATTGATGTCGGAATACAAACCCCCCCATTCTGAGTAGGTTTTTGTTGTTGGACATAATTTAGTCCATCTAAATGTCAGTATATTTTAGCACTATTTAGTTGTACATATTTTCCAGTATAACGTTACGATGGTCAATCACGAAACAGTCATTTAAGGGAAAAGTCATTTGAAAATCTGCAGGGACGTCTAGTCGTGGTTGCAGCTGTGCTGCCAGCAGTACAAGGAGCAAAAATCTAAGTGCATCTTTGTAAATCGATGATCACAAAAAATAAAAAATCCCCTCTGAAGTTACAATTAGGCATGAGGTCTCCTGTAGGTTTAATCTTGGGGTTAAGGCAAAGATTAAGTCAATAAAACTACTTATTAGGTTATGGTTTTGCTAGCTTTTCCAAAAAGTGACGAGACGACTGAATTCGAGTCATCAGGCACACAACACCCGGGTGAAATGCCAAGTTTTTAGGGAGTCCCGAGTGAAACGCATTAGAATCATAATTTTACCTTTTAATTCAACTTCAAAAACAAAATATTTAAACAGTTTATCTTACAGTTCTTGTGGCTGCATCGCTCTGTTTTTATTCAAGTATTTTATCTCAGGATCCTGCACCTCAGCTAAAATGCAGGGATCTGCTAAACAGGAGCAAACCGAACTCAACCGATCGAGCAAAGTATGGTTGTAGAAAAGAATAGCATGATTTTTCACTTTAAATGGTCCAAAATCAATGTGCATGTGTCACACGCCTGCATGTATGTATGATGGGCAGCTCCTCCAACAATGATAAAATAATGTTAAAACACTTCATGTACAGTAAATGCAGCAGTAAATCACAGTTGTTTGTTTTGTGTTCGTAGCGCCTCCCTACTGGGTGAAGGAGCCCCAGAACCTGCGGTACGCTCCCGGGGAAACAGTGCGCCTGGACTGTCAGGCTGAAGGCATCCCGACCCCCACCATCACCTGGAGCATCAACGGCGAGCCGGTCATAGGTACGGCTCTCTTTATGCTTTCTGCACCTTATTGGACTGTGTTTATTAAAGGTGCAGCCTCCCAGTATTATTTTTACTGTATTTGATGAGCTTGATTGTATACTGAAGTATGGCTTAAAAATGTAAACAGCCTTTCAAAGAAAATGTATTAAATATATATCTTTTCAGCTTCTTACTTAGTAAGTACTAATTTAGTTTACATTTTCACAGTGAACTTTTCTTGTGGTTCACTGAAAGTTTGACCGCGTCATCGTTATATTACACAAAGCTGGACGACCACACAGAGATTTCAGGGAAGAGCAGCGATCGTTTCCTGGCTCCACTTCGTCCACAATAACAGAGAGCCTCTTAAGCTTAGATGGATTAGACAGGAAACTTTTGCTGAGATGGACTCGCCAAGATCCTCGACTGACTCCCAGAGAGGGGGGGGGGAGGCAAGAAAGAAAGAAAGGAAGAGACAAGACAGGAAAGAAAGAATGGACAGGAGGGAAGAAGAGGGGGAATACAGAAAGAAAAAGAAAGAAAGGAAAGAAGGATGGGAGGAAGGAAATCAAAGGAGGAAGTAAGGAAAGGAAGAAAAAAGAAGGAAGAAAGGGGATTGAGAAAGAGAGGAAGAAAAGAACAAAGGAAGGGAAATTAAATGAGGGAAGAAAGAAAGTGAGAAAGAGAGGAAAGAAAGAATGGATGGGAAGGAAGGAGCAAAGAAAGGTAGGAATAAAGAAAGACAGAAATAAAATGAAAGAATGAGAGAGAGAAAGAAAGAAAGGAAGGAAGGATTGAAAAGAAGAAAGTAGTGAATACAGGAAGACAGAAAGGAAGGATGGAAGGAAAGAAAGTACAAAGGAAGGAAAATGAAAAGAAAGAAAAAGTACAAACCAGCGATCTGTTGAACGAGGAAGGAAACAGTGGAGAGACCGAGTCTGTAACAGCTGCTGCTGCATCTGTTGGACGGCGGCTTCTTGGTTAAACATTTCTTTGTATTCCGACTGTAAACAGCTTCTGTTTGACAAACTCACAATAATGTCCGGCCCCGAGCTCCTGTTTTTAACCTCTTCACCTCCTCCACCTCTTCTTCTTCTCCTCCCCCCCGACTGTGTAGACGTGGACGAAGATCCTCGTCGCAGTGTGTCGGGTGGTGTGTTGATACTGAGGGATGTTGAGTTTGCTGACACCGCTGTGTATCAGTGTGAGGCCACCAACAAACATGGCTCCATCCTCCTCAACACCTACCTCCACGTCGTCGGTACGTACAGTACACGCTGCAGCCTGCTGGAACCTGTTTCTGATCGACGTGATTGATTAGTAACGATTAGTCGTGTCTGCCCTCTGCGTCTCTCAGAGCTCCCTCCTCAGATCCTGTCCTCTGATGGAGTTGTGTACAGAGTCACTGAGGGCCGAAACATCCGGCTGGACTGCGAATCCTTTGGCTCCCCACGACCGCACGTCACATGGTGAGACATTCATAAGATTTATTTGATACCAATGCCATTATTGATTCTGCTTATTGGTCCGATTCTTTATCGATTCCCTTCTCACATATGAAAGGACCAATTAGTGACATAAAAAGGAGTTTATATTTTTAGATGACAGACCTTTAACACATGTTGTTTCTTAAAGGCTGATTCTTAGACTAAATATCTCGTCTAAATAAAGTGACAGGAAGTTATTTTTCTTTAACAGACTGACCCGTCAGTGTATAGAAGGCTTTTGAAACAACATTTAGACCATAATATAAAAAGATTAAATATAATTGAACGGTTAAATTAATGAATAAAATGTTAAATTATGTGATTTTGTGATGGCTTTCTTTGTACTGGGCACTCTTTAAGATAAATAGACAACAGGATTTGCATTATACAGTGTGCAAAGTCCTCTTTTCCCAGGTGAGAGGTTGTTTTACAGGCTTTAAACATTATGCTTCTCTCTCCTCTCTGTGGCCCATCATTTATTGATCTTTTTCCGTCTATTGTCCATTCACTGATGAGCCAGGAAACACACTTCCATTGATGGAGTAACTGGGCTTTACTGCTGCTGCTGATTAATTCATTTCTGGGTGTTGGAATAAACCCTGAAACACTCAGGAGGGACAGAGCTGCAGCGACACCTGATTAATGTATGTAAGGATCAATATGTGTGTGTGTGTTCTCTGTAGGGACAGTGAGGACGAGCTTCCTCTGCTGTCGAACCCCCGTGTCTCCCTGCTGACCAATGGGGCGATCGAGCTGTCCAAAGTCAGTCACAATGACAGCGGAGAGTACACCTGCTCTATCGAACACACCAACATCTCCATCACTGTTCACCTGGAAGTCTTCAGTGAGTCTCTCAGAAATTACACATCAGCTCTGAACAGGCAGAGCGGACGGCCACCTGTGACGAGTTACTGTGAAATCTTAAATCCTACTGCTGTTTGGAAACAAAGTCTAAAACCTCTGTGTAAAGGCAATTCAGAGATTTGCTTCTAAACACATTGTACATGTTTGTTCGGGCCTGAAATCATCACTGGAGCCATACTGAGCATGACCCCTCCTCTAACACTGTGTAGAGACAGAGTGCATCGCGTCACTCTCTGAAGACCACGCCCACCAGAGGGGAACACAGTCAGCGCCACAAGATGCAACCGAAGGGCTGAAACGCTAACAAAATGCCTGCAGCTAGCTAAAAACATTAGATTTCAGCATGTCAGAGGATTATTTTAGCACCCTCTGTCTCCCAGAGAGGACAATACTGTCAATACTGTCTCAATATTGTGGGTCTGTCTCAGTGTCCCTTCTCAAGCTAAGCTACTGTAGTTAGCTAAGGCGCTAGCTAACATAAGACTGATTTAGCCACATTCCACTACACAAGTTGCATACTGTCAAAATGCTTCAGCTTACCTTACAGCAACATAGTTAGCCTAAAACTGACATTTGAATATTTGGCCAAATGCTTGCTGCACCTGTAGACACACTGAGTGTCAGGATCCCACAGTGTTCCCATTCTTCCTGCTGATGCCTCACATCTGGATCCACTTTTGTCTTCTTAAAGACTCAGGTTTTGGGTTCGGCAGCTTATAAAATCTTAGTTCTGGGTTCTTTACTCTGTTGGTAGTGCATCCCACCACACAGCAGCTTTCAGGCATGTTTCTGTTGTTTGCTAGCAGACCAAAGTGACAAGGAGGCACCTTCACGCAACACAAAGTCAATGGAGAGCGATGAATATGTGGGCAGGACTTAATTGCGCTCTGTCTCTAATAAAAGCCAGAGCTTTGTGCTGCTGTTAGCTCGCTGAAGGAGAGTCTGCGGCTGAGCAGCAGCTCTCACTCGTTCTTGGGCTCAGCGGTTCAGTAGATACTCTATTTCTTTTATTCTTATTTTTTAATGAACTCATTTATTTATTAGTGCAATGGGACAATTAGTTAAATAAGAGAAACACAGGTTATGATTTTAATTTGGTGCAGATTTTTGGTTGTTTTTGGCATGTTTGGGAGAGTGGAGCAGATATCTATCTCACAGGTGGTTAAAAACTTGGACAAATAAAACACAAACTGTGTGCTCGGCTCGATACCATCAGAGGTATCTGTTTTTTCATTATTTGGGTGAACTGATGCTTTAAGAGGGACCCATCATACCTCTTCTACGCACATTTCTGCCCTTGAAAAATATTTCTAAAATGATCTTTCAATAAAACCTTTACAGAATAAAGTCATGAATAAATGCAGCGTGTAAAAAATGGATTAAATTTTATACATACTGTATGTTACAGGAGGAAATAGTTACACCTGCACACAGTGACCTGTCCTGTGTTTCCCTGTTTCCTGTCAGATCGGACGGTGATACTGACGAGCCCCCAGGATGTGCGTGCGCTCAGGGGAACCAGCGCTCTGCTGGACTGTCGCTTCTATAAAGACCCTCAGCTGCTCAAACACCAGATCGTGTGGAAAAAAGACGGACAGAAACTGCAGGAATCGTCACCAGATGACAAGTAAACGCACACACTGAGACGTTTCAGTCCTCAGCTAAACTAAAGCAATAAGTTGCATCATGTTGACGCGACTGATCTGATCAACTGACCTAAATGACAAAAAGATATGCTTTTAACAAGATCCTTTCCACATTCTACATGTGTATAATATTTTAATCGTTACTACTGTCAAATTATTCCATTTTAACAAGAGACTTTTCTTGCAGCATCTCAGCTGAACAGACCAGCGTATGATGTCACATATATGAGTATTTTTTAATATAAATTTCATGACGTAGACGGGTCCCAGCCGGTTGACTCTGTGTCAGCATCGGCCTCGCAGGTTCAGGGCTGATTTAAAACAGTAGATGGCGTGTTGAGCATTTCATGTCAACACATGAAATGCTGATTTTTATAAATTTGGTAAGAAATGCCAGCATTGATGTGTTTCATCACAGTACAGTCATGTCATTTAGTTTACAGCCCAAAAACACGTTTAAGTGTGCAGCACCTCTTTAATCCTCAACTGCTGTGTGGCGCGAGGCATCACTAAAAAAGATTCATTATAAACCTGGTGAATGTTTATTCATGCAGTTCATAAAACACTGTGTTTAAATGAAAACACTGATACCATTAAACTAATACAAGTTAGTAAGAGACGCTAATTAATGTCCTGTGTGTGTGTGTGTGTGTGTGTGTAGGTACACTGTCTTTGAGAATGGCACCTTGAAAGTGACAGACATCCAATCAGGAGACAACGCGCCTTATTCCTGTGAGGTCATCACGGACCTGGACAACATAAATGCCAGTGGCTCCATCACTGTAGTCGGTATGTCACTGTGTGTGTGTGTGTGTGTGTGTGTGTGTGTGTGTGTGTGTGTGAGAGAGAGAGAGACAGTGTAGTTTTAACAGTTTTCTGTTGGACCCTCAGCACCGCCGGACCCTCCCAAAGATCTGTCTTTGTCTGATATTGAAGACCACAGCCTCACTCTCAGCTGGATCCCAGGACACTCACACAACAGCCCCATCATAGGTACTGAACACACACGCACACGCACACACACACTCACACACACACACACACACACACACACACACAAACTCACACACACACACATGCAAAACATTTGTCAGTTATTAGAATATTACCTGTACCTGATAGGATTTAGAAGTTTTGGTGGCACATGATAGACAGTATGTGGGGTCCCTGAGTCCATGGTCCAAACATTTTACAGGAATAGTGTTAACCTCATCGTGTCTGTCTCAGAGTTCATTGTGGAGGCCCGGGAGGAGCAACACACAGAGGAGGGGAAGTGGAGGTGGGAGGAGTGGAAGAAAGTGCCCGGGGACTTCAACCACCTGCAGCTGACCCTCCACCCCTACTGCACCTACCGCTTCCGGGTCATCGCCGTCAACGAGCTCGGCCACAGTGACCCCAGCGAGCCCTCAGACCACCACAGCACGCCGCCAGCTGGTAAGTGACGCCAGACGCCGACACTGTAACATTTTCTTAGTATGTTTGCTCATAGTTTAGTATGAAGCCTCCTTGTTTTCTGATCTGCTCCCGTTTTCCCTGCTAAATTCCTGTATCTGTTTCAAATTAAAAGCCCTCTAGCGTTTCAGTGGAAGGATCCCTTTGTTTCCTAACAAGGCTTTTATCGTGAAACATTTGCAGGACTGTGTTGTGGAGAATTCAGTCACTTGCACGGCAGCTACTTCAAATGTAGCTGCTGCCATCTTGTGGTGCTTGTATTTTACTACAAAATACAGTTTGGCTGTTAACACACAAACACCCACAGTGAATGAAATAGTCAATACCATGCTGAATATGAAGTTACAGCCAGCTTAGCTTAGTGACTGGCCAAGAAGTCCAGCACATAACCCCCATTTAAACCGCAAGTTGTTTCTACACTTAATGAGTGAGCTTTAGAGATGCAGGTATGTGGATTTTGTTAGCGTTGGACAGAGCCAGGCTAGCTGTTTCCCCCTGTTTCCAGTCTTTATGCTAAGCTAACCGGCCGTTGGCTGTAATTTCATATTGAAAGGACAAATGTGAGAGTGGTATCAATCTTCTCTTCTAACTCTAAGAGTATTTGTCAGACTATCTCTTTAAACTTGCATGTTTTCTGTCTTTGCTGAGTGTCTTTCTCTCCCTCTCTCCCTCCCTCCTTCCTCAGTTCCTGACAGTAACCCCACAGGTGTGCGCAGTGAGTCCATAGACCCAAAGACTCTGATCATCACATGGGATGTGAGTACTTCAGTCTGTATGCATCTGTGTGTAAGCGTGCTCCGATGCGTGCCCATGCATGCACGCCAAGTTTAATCCAAATCCATTTATATTCGCAGGAGATGGACAAGCGCTCGCATAACGGCCAGGGCTTCCTGTACAAGGTGTCATGGCGGGAGGCTGGAGGGACTAGTTCGCGCTGGAACAACGCCGACGTACAGTCTCCGCCGTTCTTTGTAAACGACACGGGAACATACACACCGTTTGAGATCAAAGTCCAGGCTGTCAACTCTCTTGGAGAAGGACCGTCACCAGAGCCCGAGATCGGATACTCCGGGGAGGACAGTACGTCACCAGAACACTGTGGATCATTCGTTCCAGTGACAGAACCAGGGATATTGTGAAGGGACAGCCTGCTGCTGTATTGGGTTACATATCTGGGTGGCAATTTTGATCCAACATCTATGAGCAGTTAGTCAGTTACAGTGTGTCCTGAAGTTAAATCATCATCAGCTTTTTCTTTTTTCACCCATTACATACATATTTCATATTAAACAAGTTTCATAGGATATCCAAGTCAGACGAAAACACAAAGATGCATCGTCAACAACAGTAAACACATAATCAGAAAACAACTAACCACCAAGTGTTTGTGGTAGAAATGATCCTTCATTCAACCATCAAAAATATATCTTTTATTATACAGGATTTATTATAGGATCTTTTATTAACACTGATGAGAGAAACGCGTTCCGCTCAGCGCTTCATCAGGAAGGGAAATGTGCAGTGGCTCAAAGGGTTAAATACACACAAACAACTTTGTGTAGTAGTTATCAAAGTGTGTAAAGTGGGCCGCACCATCTCAGACAATCGATTTGTGTGCAAACGTCATTAAAAACAACATAGAAAAATACCACCAAGCAAATAAAAAATAAAAAGTAATGGAAAATAAAAAGAAAAGAAAAGATTAACCATAAATACGTAATTATAGTCGAATAAAATACAAAAAAGTAAAATAATAAAATATGACAAATTAATATAGAAACAGAAAGGGAAAATAATGAGAGAATAAAGAAAAAATACAAATAACAAAACACCATAATCGTAGTTTAATACCATTTTTCAACACACATCAGAAACCATTAAATCCAGCAGGGCACTCCAAACTTTATTACATTTATTTGGGGTTTTCCTTAAATTGTGAGCAGCACGGGCCCATGCACGCCTCCATGTCTGATTACTTCAGGAAGATTTTTTTACAGTAAAAATACACAATATAAACTCCCCAAAACATGTTCCTTCATTTTAATTATAATGCTGTTGTTGAATACTTGCTTTTTTTATTGTTATGGCAAACTCATCTCTGTCTCTGTCTCTCTGTCTGTCTCTGTCTCTCTGTCTGTCTCTCTGTCTGTCTCTGTCTCTCTGTCTGTCTCTCTGTCTGTCTCTGTCTCTCTGTCTGTCTCGCTGTCTCTCTCTCTCAGAGCCTGAGGAAGCTCCCACCGGAGTTGCAACCACCGTGAACAAGGACACCGTCACAGTCAAGTGGAACGAAGCCCAGAATGTCCGAGGTGTGCTGCTGGGATACAAGGTACCAATTTCATCTACAGGGTTAACTTTTTAATTAATCATTTAGTCAATCAAATGTCAGAAATGTTTGAAAAATCCCGGAGGTGATGTCTTTAAATGTCTTTAAATTCTGTACCAAATAAGATGTTCCGTTTATAATGATACAAAAGCAGCAAATCCTCACATGTAAGAAGCTGGAACCAGAGAACGTTTCGCATATTTGCTTGATAAAAGATTAAAATGATTAATCGCTAATCAAACTTGTCTCCACTAACTGTTTCAGCTGTAGTTGTGAATCTAGCAAAGCAAAGCATCCATCATTCTTGGTTAAAGCATTAGTTGAACCGCACATTAATTTGGTTTTGTCTGCCTCCATGTCAGATCTACATCAAGAGGCTGGGTCCCCAGGGGGGTCGGGGCCGGAGGTCTCTTGGAAAACTGCACCACGAGCAGGAGAAAGAGGAGAGGTCAGAGCGAGGGGAGCAGAGAGACAGGGTGGTGTTGGTCCACGGCATGAACACCTCAGAGGAAGTGACAGGGCTGCGGCTGTACTCTCTGTATGAGCTGTCTGTCACTGCCTTCAACAGCAAAGGGGAGGGCCCTCACTCCCCCCCTCACCACTTCAGCACGCCGGAGGGAGGTGAGTTTAAAAGAGAAGCTTTGTTTTGTTTCAAGTGGCAAAGTTACAGTAAGACGATACATTTGCTCCAGATGCATTTATCAGATATGCTAACTGGTGTGTGCATGTGCCCGTCGTGTGTCTGTGCAGTTCCTGGTCCTCCTACATCTTTGAGGTTTGAGAGCCCATCAGAGAAAACACTGACTCTCTACTGGACCCCTCCAGATGAAACTAACGGCAAACTGGTGGGATACATGGTGCAGTATCAACAGGGTAAGGTTTGCAACCGGGTATCTGAGGGACTGTACAAAAAATGATTGGCATGGGGAGGAAATTATATTTAATGGCACAAAAAAGTATGGCATTTAATTATTAATATTTTCATTGGATCCTCCACTTAAAACAAAACAATATCTTTATGGCAAATATAAATACAGCCACTGTCTAAATAAAGACTTACCACAGCTACCAAAAGAGCAAACAGGACAAAGAGCACCTTTATTACCCACAGCACACACACACACACACACACACACACAATCTTTTTAATGTAACTATTAGGTTTTTTATATACAATAAATCTCACAATTGAAGGCTGAAATAAAATATAAATCTGGGGTGAGAAAAGTAAAAACAAAACCTTCCCCTGCTCTCCTAAAAAAAGTCAAACTACCGTCCCTCCAGCACAAAGAAAAAGTACATCACCCTCCCACTTTTCTGATCCTTTTACTTGAGTAAAGGTTGCAATACATCTGTGTACAAATACTCCATTCAAAGTAAAGGTTTTGCATTCCAAATCTGTCTTTGAGTACAGAAGTATTTTCTGCAAAATGTGGTTAAAATATCAAAAGTATTTGCATTTGTTATGCACACAAACAGCCCTTGTGATTGGTATATTGTAGCTGGATTATTATTACTTATGCATTAATGTAGAAGTAGCATTTTACTGTTGTAGTTGTGCCATCTGGAGCTAGTTTTAATTAAATATACTGTGGATTACAAGCTATACAGTAGCTGGCAAATAAATGTAATGGAGTAAAAAGTACAATGTTTCCCTCTGAAATGTGGAGCAGAAGTATAAAACTGTACTTAAGTCCAGTACTTGAGTAAAAGTAAATCCCACCACTGCTGACATCTCCTTGGTTGGTGTTTCATCTGTAGAGGTGGAGAGCAGAGACAGCCTGGTGCACATGGTGCCCATCAAAGATCCCAGTGTGACTCACATTGAGTTGGACCCTCTGGACCCCAGCAGCTATTACATCTTCAAAGTGACAGCATGCACCGCCATGGGAGACGGGCCGCCCATCACACAGAGGGGCGCCACCCTGCTCGAAGGAGGTGAAACCACAGGGATTTCTTTACAATATTCTGCTTTCAAATGCAGTTTCTCATCGATCTCCTTTAATTTATTTACACGTGTCCAACTTTATAACGTTCCTTTCTCCAAAACCTCTACCTGTCTTTGCCTCCTTCCAGCTCCTCCATCCAACATCACCATAGTTTCCAGTAACACATCACTCAACCTGAGCTGGGTGCCCGGGGAGCGAGACAGGAACCACGGCTTCCACATCCGCTACCTCAGGAAGAGTGGTAAGAAAAGGGTGGGGGAAGAGATGGTGGTGATGGAGGAAATGCAGCTTTTACTTTTCTGCATAATGACTCTAAGAGAGAAATGGAGGAGGAGAACGCAGAGAGGGGAATGGAGAGAGAAGAGGATGCCATTATCAATTATTAAATGAGCATGTGGCTTATCCATTTGCTAAGTTACCTGCGTGGAAACACTTCCAACATCAGCATGTACCTGAGGCAGAACTATCAGAATGCACAGAAGAGAAAGGAAAAGTAGTTTGTTAGAAAGAAAGAAGAGGAAGAAGAAGAGGAGGAGGAATATGACAACTTTACTAGTCTATGACATTCCGTGTGTGTGTGTGTGTGTGTGTGTGTGTGTGTGTGTGTGTGTGTGTGTGTGTGTGCTGCAGCCAGGAGTCAGTGGGAGGAGTCAGAGGTGGTGAACTCCACGCAGGGTTTCTATTCGCTGACCGGCCTCCAACCAGGAACTCTGTACCACCTTGTGATAATGCACGGAAACTACACTCAGTGGGAGGATATGACATCGACCACGGGACCAGGTATCTGTGTGGAAACATGCACAAACACACAATGTTTGGATTTTCTTATCTTAATACTGTAAATTCTCAAATAACGGTACAGACAAATAACATCCAGTCGCTCATAAAGGCCTGGCATATGGTACAGAGGGTTTCAGACTGTGAGGTGCCTCCCCAGGGGGGCACAGCGAGAGACACATGAGGCAAGACACTACATGAGGTGAAAGGGACAGCTGCATGCAGGTGTTGTCAAAGCAACAGGAAGTTACTTATTGTAGTTTTGGCCTTTGATTCGGCCGCTCACCATCACAGTCAGCAGCGACACAGAGCCCATGGAGGTGATTATGGTACTTTAATTAGCGCCCAGTTGCTGAGGATATCAATATGATGCCCATCGCTTAAATGTCTATAAATCCGCTTGCTTGTTATAACTCCAGAACTTGCCTGAGATTCATCAGATTTTTACATTTTCTTCAGCATCAGAATAATCCAGTGATAGTTGTCTGTACATCCATGGGTACACTGCAAACAAGAAGTGCTAGTAGCTAATTTGTCATACTTTTAATGGTGCCAATTTGCTAAAATGTAAACAAATATAGGCTAAAAGAAACGGGGATCACTCACTGAATAATTATACTTTCTTAAACCATTATGGATACAGTAATGTAGAGCATAATAATCCGCTAAGTAAGTAAGACAGAGAATAATAAGAGGAGAGGAAGAAATGCATTAATATTAAGTTTGACTGGGTTGATGGGGGGTGTTGTTGACGATCTCTCTCCGTGTCTCAGAGCCAAAGATGATGCCCGGTGGATTCGCCACCCAAGGTTGGTTGATAGGACTCATCAGCGCCATCGTGCTGCTGGTGCTGATACTGCTCATCCTCTGCCTCATCAAACGCAGCAAGGGCGGCAAATACGCAGGTACGACAAACAACACACTCTACACAACTGAACAAACACACCGGCACACACACTCTTTAGCCTGTAGTCAAGGGTTTGATGTTGAGGTTTCTTTCCTACAGTGAAGGACAAAGAAGACAAGGAGGTGGACTCTGAAGCTAGGCCAATGAAGGATGAGACCTTTGGAGAGTACAGGTGGGTCTTTCAGTCATAGGCGGCAATTTTAAGTCTTAAATTTAAGCAAAAACTACTTTTGAACTCCGTCCCCACATGAGAACAGATAACCAATCTAGCAAATTATATCTCATATGTTAAAAACTGAAGAAAAAACAACTTGTTGGAAAACTTGCACGACACTGCAAATCGGAAGTATTAATGGGGATTCAAAAAAAAAAAGCAGAAAAGGTTGCTAGATCTTGTAAAACTTTGTGGTTGATCCGAGAGTCGCAACCTTTAGCTGTTGGAGTTTGAGATGTGCCATTAGAGCCTCCAGCCTGCGTTTTAGAGATGGTGGTGCAGTCTTTTTCCATTTCAGGAGAATCAGTCCAACATTTATAAACATATCTGAACTGCTGGTACAGCAGCTGGCAGGCTGATCTCTGGCAGGGGAATGTGCTGCAGCTACACGTCACGGGCAGACAGCGTGTTGTTAGTAGTAGTGAAGAGTAAGAACCGCAGCAGCATCTATCCAGACACAGTGACATTTGCAGGTTTGTTTACATGCTGTTCAATGTGCTGCAGCTGAGCAGCTCATTAGCTAACTAGCCTGCAAACTGACATTAGCAGCAAATGTTTGTTTGGTGGCTCGTTCAGGACAAGACGCGTGTTGATGTTTGTAAGTTAGATAAGATGGAGACTTTTGTTCAAAGTCTACAGTCTGTGGCTCTTGTTGTGTAGCTGCTGTTTTCCTGCTCTGCTTATGATACAACGCTAATGCTAATGCTTTATGCAAATATTTGATTGGCTGTTTTTAAATAAGGTCTCCATCTACTCAGACGGAGAACTAATAGCGTTCCAACAAACTCATGCAAAGATAGGGGGTGCCATCATGAAACTAAAAACTATAAATTTTAAATTTATAAACTAATTTTTTCCCAAAGGAGAACACAGGACATGTGATTTACAGAGCAGATACTGTAACAGACAAAAAACATGACGTGTAATTTCAGTTGGACTTTAAATGTGGTTGGGTAGAAGTACGAAGTAGTAGAAAATGGAAATACTCAAGTAAAGTACCTCAAAATTGTACAGTACTTGAGTAAATGTACTCTCCACCACCAAACTTGAAGTAGTCAGTATCATGATGCACTGAACCTACAGTTACCAGGTTTTTTTTAGGTGAATTCAAACTGCTCTTTGGTGGTTTATTTTGGCTGAGAGTTATGATGTTGCTCTCAGTTTCCTGTCAGGAGAAGCCAGTGTGGACTCTCCTCTCCATTACAGAGCTGAGAGTGAAGAGTGCTCTTAAGAGGAAAGAGGGGAGCTGATGTGATCGACTCTGATTAACGTTCTCACTAACACACCCACTAACAATGTGCTCCTCTCCCACTATCCCACTCAGTTTCCAGCCTATTTATCCATTTTGATATGTTGTTAATATAAGAACAACTTGTCATACTGTCATAGTTTATATATCAATAATTTTCCCACAATGCTTCAAATTCTAACAGCTTTATTTTGGAATGAATCTTTTCTGTTTTTGCACTAATGTTTTAACTGCTTGCTCAGCTCTAACGCTCCCAGCTCTCCTTCCTTTTTATCTCACTTTTATTTCTTTCCTTTACACTCTGCCTGCAGATCCCTGGAGAGGTGAGGAAGTTAAACGCCTCTTTAACTCTTACATGCATGGTCTTGCTCCTTGTGCCCATAACTGTGCTGTGATGGTGTGTCATTACATTTAATTAGACTTACCTCAGTGGCAGAGAGAACCAGGCCCTTGTTCCTTAGTTAATGCAAACGTATCCCTTCCTCCTTGTTTACCTGTTGTCTTGATAAATTCAGTATAATGTCCATTTCCACTGCAGTCATCCATCAGTACAGTAAGAGTCACGTCAGGTGTTCCGCTTTCCCAGAATGATGTTAAGCTACCATGAATGAAACTCCAGAATTTTCACACTAAAAGTCTTGCAGCCTTCATTTTATATGTAGGCTTTTAATGTGAAAACACATCAGGAAGTGTTGGGTTTTGTTGACGTTAGCTTAACACTGATCAGGAGTACAACAAAGAAGAAACAACTGGAGTATGAAAACATTATTTCTGTTGTGAGGAGTATTACACGACTCTGTTGTACTGATGGAATTAGTGCTGTGGAAATCTATTATTATACTTTTATTATATATTATTATACTCAAATTTATCATTTGATGTTGTTGTTGTAGTAGGCTGCAGGTAATTCCACGCGTCCTTTATCGGAGACCGGCCTTTATTTGTCCATGCTAGCCATGGCAGCCCCGCCTATTATTTGAGACTCCACCATTATTTGAATACCAGCTTTCATATGAGAGTTTCCTGTAATTACTGACAGTGTTTCTGCCTCTGTCGTCTCTCAGCGATGCAGACGAGAAGCGCTCAGACAGCCAGCCGTCTCTGTGCGGAGAGAGCAAGCTGGGCAGTGACGACTCTCTGGCTGAGTACGGGGACAGTGTGGACATCCAGTTCAACGAGGACGGCTCTTTCATCGGCCAGTACAGCGGCCGGGGGCCCGTTCCCCACGGCAACGAGAGCTCTGGCCCCGCCTCCCCCGTTAACGCAGTCCCGCCTCCCCCCATCGCTCCATCCATGTCGAGCGTCCTGAACCGGCCCAGCTAAACGCACACACACACGTATTACAAAAAAATACACACACACACATACACACTGCCTGCCTACAACAAAACACAAAGGGACAGACACTCCTGACTCCACTGCCTGTGACTGTTACAGTGCAACACACACACATACACACACACGGTCTCAATACATTCCACAGGTTTATGCAGTGAAGCTGTTTACAGGAAGTCTCGCCTTTTCTACTACAAGTTCACACACACACACAAATACACACACACACACGCCTACAAGCAAACACATACAATCAGATAGCCCTTCACTCTTCTATAAGGAAGGAAGACAAAGGGAGGTGGAGGACAGGAACCGGCTGCACCAGCTGTTCGGAAATTCACACTCAGCCGTCGAAATGTATGCATCACTAACTTAAAGCTGGTTGAACCGCACAAACTAGTTGTTACGTGAAGATTAGTTGTGACTAAACTAAAGTAAGATGTAACGGCTGCAAGCTGAAAACCAGCCAAACAATTAGTAAAAACATTAAAATGAGGATTACGGACCGGCAGGTAATGCAAAACGTTATGATGAACGAGATGCTGGAGTTGACTTCCTTGTTTACATTGTCAGATGCTTTCTGATTGGACGCTGCCACAGATGTTTACACATTATTAAAGTCTTTGCTAGCTAAGACTTCTCCTTCGTTTGACTGCTGCAACCCGATTTAGTAAATTAGCTCAGAGTCGCTAAGAGCTCAGGAAGGACACAAACGTAGTGATGGATTTACAAACAGCTGGTGCAACCAAGTCCAGGTGAGGAAGACGACGGCTGATGTGATGAAGAGTGAGACAAAAAAAAGGGGGAAAAAAATTCATCTGTTTCCACCACATTATTTCATCTTGTACAAACATTTAAGCCTCATTCTGTTTCATTAACACATTTAAAGTCATATTCATTTTTTTTATATATAAACATCGCCACTTTCAGTTATATTTGTTACTTTTCGTGCATCATTAAAAAAAGTCACCACTATGTGTCTTTGTTTATGCTCTTTGTGTTTGTGTGCATGCATCTGGGAATGATTTAGCTATTTATTGGTGTGTGCGCGGCCGTCAGAGCGGCTCCCAAACCTAAGATGCATGCCCCTCCCTGAGGCATTTCAGTTGATATTAAGCATATGAGTTTAAAGACTGACTGTTACTTTGTGTGTGTGTGATTGTTCGTGCTCTTCATCCCTGCCCTGTAACCTGCAGCGATGGGAGATCTGTTGCCTTAAGAGAGTCCATTAGAGCCTCCTCTCCTCCCTCCTTCTGTCCATCCGTCTGTCAATCATCCATTTCTCCTCGCACACATTCTTTTTCCATCAACTTCCTGTTTGCTCAGCAGGTCAAAAAGCAGGACCAGGATGTTACGGTGGCCCTGAGGGCCCAAAGCGCTGCAAACACGTGCATTATTTTTGGTTTTAACATTCCGATTGCGTGATTCATGATATTAGGTAATATTATTTGAAATGGAAAGCTAGTAACGTTAGATTCACGGCAAATATCTGCAATAATATCTGAATCATGCAATCAGGACGTTAAAGCAAAAATTAAACACAAAAAACTTACATCATTTGCTAATTTTTCAACACAACTGACGGATAATCGACTTCAGTAACTTTATGAGCCACAAACCACGCCAACAAATCTTAAGTCCCAGGTGTGTTCATCACTTTGTAATGTCCCCTTGGAACTGTTATTTTATAACTAATTTACATGGAGTTCTGTGAGACTAGCAGCATGTTTTCTGTATTTTTCTCAAATGAATGAAGCTTGTGTTTTGTCTGTTTACATGTTGCAGCGCATTGAGCCTTTAGGGCCACCGTAGAATGTGATTACAGACAGAAAGACACTCCTATGCACACACACACACACACACACACACACACACACACACACACTACACACACACGTATACTGACGCATGCATAAATTGGAGGTCTCTGGAAACCACATGGAGGGCCGGTCCTCTGTAGCAAAACCATATGGGACCCTCTGAAGGAGAGAGGGAGGAAGAGGAGGACAGAAATAGAGAATCTGATGTGTCGTTCTCTGAATGTAAATAGAACCTTGAGATTGTCATTTTTTTATTTCCATTGCTTCTTTTATAAGATGATCAAATTGTAATTTTTTTTTAGCATCCGTTGCTGTGTTTGATTTTGTACTGCGGCGCTCCTCTGCTGACCTGCTGCAGCCTTTGTATCATACGAAACCTCCACCCACCCCCACCCCCACCCGCCATCGTTTCCCCTTAGGTTTTCCTCTTGTGTCGATTAGTCGCCCAGAGACATTTAGAGAAGACTAGAATCATAGCGAGAACAACCACCCCTCCCTTCATCGAGTTTCTTTATAGCGCTTAGAGATGCAGCAGATAATATTGATTATTGAGAAGTCATGTCATAAATGTTCACATTTATACACCCCGCCAACGCAGTGCTGTTTTAATGGACGCGGGCGAGATGCAGCCCTGGGTGGACCGATACTGGAAATCAATCTCAATACTTAGAGGGTTTATTTTTGTGGCTTCACTGTGCCGGACTAACTCAGTCTGAGAGGTTATGTGAAGCAGGATTACCAACCAGGGACTTCCCATGTGTTTGGACCCAGAGCTGAAGTTTGTTTGTTAATGTTTGTGGAGCAGAGAGGGACCGGAGAGACGAGTCTGACGAGTCATTTCACACACCCTGAGCAGAGAGCGCCACCTTTTTATTTTTATTATTATCAACAAATCCCATGAAAAGACCAAAACCAACAATGTAACACACTGTCCGTCCCTCAGTACTGTCTGTCCCACTTCCTGTCTGTGGCTCTCAGTTCCAAGCCCGTTGGTTTCTACTGAAGACGTACGTTTTAAGACATTAAACACATAAAACTTTTCATTAACAATAAGCAAAACACATTTTTGACCAGCGGGTGTCACAAATGTATAGTTTCATGTTTGAAAAAGGCTCAGTCATTTCCTAAAACAGCTGCTCGCTGTAGTTTTTATCAAACAAACAGGAGGAAATAGTGCATTTGTTGGGGATTATTTTCAGCGGCGGATGAATCCTCATTCGGTGCTCTAGTGAGTATTTGGGGCAGCAGGAGGTGTGAGACTGAGTCCAAATAAACTACACTGACACTAAATCATCTTCATTTTTAAAACCCTGTTTTCATGTTAAAACGACTTCCCGTGTGGTTTTAGTGGAGACGTCTGCTCACAGTGAAACACCCAAACAATAGAAAAACAGCTAAATCTCATCATCTTCGTCCTCCTTTTACTTGGCAGACAACAAAACTGCATCGCAGACAGTCAGCTGACCAAATCTTTATTTTATAATCACAAAGTTGTCTGACAAAATCAAACTTTACTGCCAAACAGCCCCACCGACCCTCACCGCGCGGCTGACATCGCTGTTTTGCAAAAGCTCAGTTTTCTCCAAACACACCGAAACACGAAGCCTGCGTTTTAAGATTTATACACTCTGGAAACTGTTTTAGAAAAGCTGTTTGAGTGTGGACGGAGGGCTGAGTTTATAGATTTAGCTGGCTTAGTGTAGAGGCACTCTTAGTTTGAAGGTCTCCAGTTTCTTCTCCTCAGTAAACTCACCATCCAACGAGAACCAGCAGCATGTTTACAGCATGTTTACCTTTGCTTGCCTTGTTCTGTGTTGGAAACAAAAGGACGCAGGTCCATGAAAACTGTTTGTTCGTCTCTCGGTGTTATAATCCACAGTCCGACCTCAACATGTCACCTTAAACGTCTCCCAGGTCTCGGCCCCGGCTCCTGTCTCTCTCTCTCTGCTCCTGATGCTGACTGTCCAGCCCTGTCTGTCTGTCTGTCTGTTTGTCTGTCTCTGTTGCAGCCTTCTTTTATACATATAAACACATTGGGGAAAAAAAAAAAAAAA
>LKNJ01004235.1:0-43232 GCA_002120245.1 Maccullochella peelii | reverse complement strand
ATTTGCAAATAAATTCTTTAAAAATCCTACAATGGGATTTTCTGGATTTTTTTTTTTCTCATTCTGTCTCTCATAGTTGAGGTATACCTATGATGAAAATTGGAGACCTCTCTCATCTTTTAAGTGGGAGAACTTGCACAATTGGTGGCTGACTAAATACTTTTTTGCCCCACTGTAAATTCCTCTCCTTTAGACACTTTGAGATCCTCTGCGGCCATGACACTGTAAGTTAAATGTGTTGTTGTTCAGCTCAGGGTAAGGGTGGGGTTTGGCATGTAGTTGTGGTTCAGGTTAGGGACTAAGGAATGCCAATGTCAATAAGAGTCCTCACAAGTAGGGTTAGGGGTTAAAAACAAAGTATGCGTGTCCAGTTTTTTGCCAAGAGTTAGAGGAGAAGTCTCCGCTGGTTGTTACGTGATTCTGCGTCAGTCAGTGAAGGTTAGAGCTGCTGCAAGGCTTTTTAACTTTAGATACAGGCAGGGTAGCTCTTTCCCCGTTTCCAGTCTTTATGCTAAGCTAAGCCAATGGCCTCCTTCATTTACATGACACTCAGTGTAGGGGATGTAGCAGACGAGGAAGAAGAACTCAGATCCTTTACTTAAGTAAAAGTACCAATAAAATGATGTAAAAATACTCCATTACAAGTAAAAGTCTTGTATTAAAAATCCTACTTAAGTAAAAAGTATAGAAGTATTAAAGACAAAATGTTCTCAGAGTAAAAGTAAAATGTCTCCTGTGACCGATGTCTGCACAGTACAAAAGTATCAGTATCAAAATATACTTATAGTACCAAAAGTACTCATTATGCAGAATAATACAGTATTGGATTATAATTATTGATGCATTCATGTGTTCATCACTTTAATGTTGCAGCTGTTAAAGATGGAGCTCATTTTTACTACTTTATATACTATAATAACCTATAATACATCAGGATTCACTTGTTTATTATATCTGCAAAAAGTAGAAGTATAAAGTAGCATAACATGGAAATAAAGTACAGGTACCTCAAAATGGTACTGGGCTGTAGTACCTGAGTAAATGTAGGCCAATGAGAATATGACAGTATCTGCTAAGTGACACACACACACGCGCGCGCGCACACGCACACACACACACACTGGAGTGAGCGCGCATCAGCAGGAAGCGGTCCAGAGGACGCAGGAGAGGTGGGGCGGATGATAGGAGCACGTTACTGTCATACAGGGAAGAGGAGGGAGGATGACAGAGAGTCGGTACCGAGGGACTAAACCTGTAGGACTAGTTTTCCTGTAGGACTAGTTTACCTGACGCCGACGGTGCGTGTGTGTGTGTGTGCGCGCGGTGGAATACTAACCAGAGCGAGCACACGGAGGAGGAGGACCAACATTTCAGGACTATTTGGCAAGCTGCGACTTGCCTGTAGACCGACCGACCATCACACAGCCACGGAGCAAAGGCAGGGACACACTCTCTGTCCATGCTACACGCACACGCACGCACACGCACACGCACGCTCCGCCAGGAATAGATTTGGAGCATGAACGGAGCGGCGATTACGCAAGACGGGGTCGAGCCGCAGGGGGGCGCGGGGAGGACGCTCCGGTTCCAGCGGCCGCACGGTGAGTGACAGCGGCACACACACACACACACACACACACACACACACACACACACACACTTCCTCTTTTTTCATTCGTTTGTGTAACAGCTGAGTGCGCGTGCGCGGCCCTGTGACGCAAACTGTTGTTCATTCTCATTGATTGATTTTGCAGAGAGCGTGGCTATCGTCACCGCCCCTCCAACGGGGCTGCGTCTGAATAAAAACAAATCAACCCCGCACACACACTCCCGCACCACTATGTAAGTGTTGTGGTATTTCTGCGGTAGCCTGTGAGAGTTTGGGAGCTATCCGACAGCATGTGCCGCTTGTGTCTCCCCCTGAGGCCCGCAGAGGGGACGTGGCGAGCGGAGGTGTTGGGTGGACTCCGCCCCGAAGAAAGTAGCGGCCTAGACTGGAGAGAGTGTAGCTGCATGCTGAAGGACGCTTGCGGGGATGTCAGGCGCTTATTTTGGGAGGGAGGAGGGTGGTGGTGGTGGTTGGGGGGGGGGCCCAAGACGAGGAGCGACCCACGTGTTTTCTGGGTCTCTGAGTGAAGAAACAAATGGAGTCCAAGCAGAGGGTGCCACCGGTGCGGCGGCCGCGGCGCAGGCGGTGCGAGAGCACAGGTGAGGTTTGAATAGGCGGCAGATCAATAACAATCACACACACACACACACACACACACACACACGACTCAAGAGGCTGATAAAACATTTGAGAAAAATGTGAACTCTGGTTCATGTGGTGACAGCAGTGATGCAAGAAGTATTCAGTATTCAGATTCCTAATTTGAGAACAAGTAGGCCTATAAGTATTATTAGGCTATTATTATTATTATTATTATTATTATTATTATTATTATAATTATTATTGGGGGCTTTTATTAGACAGCAATAGTGGAGAGATGACAGGAAATGATCTGGCTGGATTCAAACCAGCAATGTTGCACAAATATTGTACTTTCACTCCACAATATTTCACAATTACAGTTAAATGGCAGTTAAAGGTTTCACATAAAAATACACACGATCAGCTTATTAAATATTATTTAATTTAAAGGAGCACTTCCATATAGTTGGGGAACTCACACGTGACAGAATAAATGAAGAAAGGTCATAATCGAAGCAGCAGAGGCTGAAATTATCCTGACGTTTAGTCTCTAGTATGGGTCAAGCACCAGAAACACTGTATCCTACATTTCCCATAATGCAACTGACCAGCAACTTCTCCTAAATGCCCACAGCTTTTAAACCCAGCACCTGCTGTTTTGTAGTGCTTTTAATGGTTTTATGTTAAAAATATCACTATGACATAAGCAGTCATTCTTTTCATTCTTTCTTTTAAGTAAAAATACAGTTTTGTTATCAGCTGAATGTACTTGAAGTATCAAAAGTAAAAGTACTCATTAAGCACAATGGCCCCTATAAATGCTGCTTACATGTTGTTACCATGTAAGCAGCATTTTATAAGATGATGGTGTGTTTCGAATGAAAATGTTTAACTTAATGTAACTATTAGATGTCCGATAAATGTAGTGGAGTGAAAAGTAGCATAAAATGGAAATACTGAAGTTCAAGTACCTCAGAATTGTACTTAAGTGCAGTACTTGAGTAAAAATATGCAGTTAACTTGCATCACTGGGTTGCAGGCTAATGATTTTAACAGACGTGTGTCGTCACATATCTCTGTCAACATCCCTGGTGGCCAAACATGCAGCAACCAACGAGAACACACACACACACACACACACACACACACAGGGCTGGGCTGTTTTATGACATTAGTCATCCAATGAAATCATAGTAGAGCTGCTCAGCACGGTTGTTCCTGGTATGTCACGCTACACCACTTCCTGTATGCTGAGGCAAAGTTGCACTTGGTGATTGGTGGATGACCTCATCCTGGGCTTCAGTGGGACAGCTGATGTGACTGGCGGGTTATCCGACCAATCAGAGACACTCCATCCACTGCGAGGAGCCAAACAGGTGTAATGCCAACTCTAATCTCCTCCCCTACTGACATCGTGTGAGAAAGTTCAAAATCTGTCCGCTCACCTGGAGAGCGTCTCTTTTATTTTCGTCCTCCTGTTAAAACACACACACACACACACACACAGTACAGAGGTCTATGCACAAACTCACTCGGCTGTTGAAGCCATGTCAGGGACTCAAAGAAAACTCACTCAAAATCCTCTGGAGAAGACCTGGGTCCCATGGATGAAAAGCAGGCTGAGCCAGCGCAGAGGCTGTGAGTACACACACACACACACACACCCACACACCCACACACACACACACACACATTCCCACACACTTTTGTTTCATCTCACTCAGTTTGACATGTCGATACTTGTGCGTTAAAGGAGGTGTCGGACAGTTTTTGAGGGCAGAGCGACTTCACTTATTGAACAGTTTGTGTATTTGGGTTCAGAGGAGCACAGTGTCTCTCTCTCTCTCTCTCTCTCTGTGAGAGACCGGAGGGCCGTTCACCCCAAAGGTTCACTCTGAGAGCATGTGTGCACTCTTTTCTTCACTTTCACATAATTAAATGCCAGTTGTGATACTCTCTGTTGCCAAATAGTGCAACATGATAGCGCTTCAGCTAGGCCTGCAACTAGCTAAAACTGTCTTTATCAATTAACAGTGGTGGAAGATGTACTCAGATTCTTTTGCTTAAGTAAAAGTACCAGTACGACAATGTAAAAATCATCAAAGTTCTCATTCTGCAGTAAAATGTCTCCTGTGACTGATATGTGATTATTATATTGTTAATACTGATGCATCAACGTTAGAGCAGCATGTAGCTGCTCGAGGTGGAGCTAGTTTAACTGCTTTATACACAGTTAGCTAGTTTTAACTGCTTAACTACTGGATTGAACTACTTTATATACAGTTAGTTAGTTTAAGCCAGTGGTTTCCAACCAAGGGGTCGGGCCCCTCCAAAGGGTCACCAAATGAATCTGAGGGGTCGTGAGATGATTAATGGGAGAGGAAAGAGGAAAAAACAGTTCTGATGCACAAATATGTTTATGTGAGAAGTTTAGAGGGGAAATGTCTCTTTGGTGGAACTGCTAACAACTCAAAGACAACTGTAATGTGACAAGGAGACACAACTACACACTGATTCTTTGTCACAAGCCAAAAAGTTTGAAAACCATTGTTTTAATCTTTGACAATGTGCCGTATTATGTTTTTTTATTTTTATATTCATGTTACAAAATCCTCTAACGCTCACCAATTAACGCCTTATATCTCGTTTGTTTAAACTGTACAAAAACTGACGTGTAAAAACAATTTGCCATTTTACGGGGGATTATGTGCCAAACTGTTTCTTGCCTCTGAGCGGCTGCAGAGAGTCCAGGAAGTTATTCGTCCCAGTCAAGGAAATTGTTCAGCACAAACCCCTGTACACTGTTTTCCAGGTTTAAAAAAATGTTGCTATAAGGTGTTAATCAGTGAGTTTTAGAGGTGCTGGTAGGTGGATTTTGTTTTCTTTGGACAGAGCCAGGCTAGCTGTGTGTGCTAAGCTAACCAGCCATAGCTGTAGCCTTATATTTAATATAGCCTACAGACGTGAGAGTGGTATTGAGTTCTTTCATCTAACCCCTCAGACTCCTCCTGCTGGACAACACAACTTCTAAGATTTATAATTAACTTTGTAAGCTGCAGGTTTTCCTTCCCAAGCTTGTGGTTTTCAACAAGGCTCCATCAGTGTTGAACTTCTACACACACCTCAATAGAAACCAGCATGTCTTCAAGTGCAGAGCAGCTGTTTTAACACTCTGTCTGTGTGTTTGTGTGTTTCAGCATCGGTGCCCCAATTCACCAACTCCCCGACCATGATAGTGATGGTGGGACTTCCGGCGAGAGGGAAAACCTACATCTCCAAAAAGCTCACCAGATACCTGAACTGGATCGGCGTTACAACCAAAGGTATCACATGACCGTACAGGATTACACTGAAACTCCGATGTCGCTGGGACTCACTACCTTAAACCATCATGTGATCACACTCAACATTTGGTCTCAATGCTTCAACGCACTCAGCTGTAAAAATGTTTTACTGCACAATAACATTTAATCTTTAACGAAGTCTGCACTTATTAAAGATTAAATATTATTTTGCATTCTGGACGGCCCCCTGTCCATTTGTGACAAAAATATACCTGTTTGATTAAGCAAAACCATTTTAAATGTTATTTTACACTAAACTTGAGTGAGCATACGCAATAACATGAAGAGGACTGGATGTTGCTTCACATTAAACTGGAAGATGTTCCTCTTATTTTGCTCACCCCATATGTGAGAAGCTTTATTTAGTAACTTGTATAAACACAACTTAAAAACGTGTGTTCTCTCATACATGTGTAAAAAAAACTAAAAATACATGAAAGTTACAGGAAACTCAAATGTTGTAGCTAAATCTGTGTTTGTGTTCTTGCCATCAGCTCTTAGAAATCTCCACCTTTCTGTTGATTGCTCCCATTAATTGCTTGTATTTTATTGTATTAATTTCCTGGTTCAGACGCTCTCACCTTGGCGTCTCCTTTGATACCAGATTCACAGTCACTTGTCAAGTTAGCGTTGACAGAAGAAGAACATTTCCTGGAGAACATTTCCATTCAGCAGATTATAAAACTTCCACAGAGATTATTTCAAGTGTCAAAGATGAAGAATTTTAGCAGAAATTTTAGCAAAACTGGATACAAAACAAACTGAGCTGGTAAAGTTGTCTAATTAATAGTATATAATATATACTTATATATATATTTGTTACCTGTACATATTTTACTGTTGCAGCGTACATGTAACGTTTAGCAGCTCGTCAGCGTAGTGAAATGAATGCCTCTGCTTTAAATACAGACTTTGTTTTGGGGCGTGGGTCTGTGTGATGCTTAAGCTGCTCTCATGTGTAACCTATTGATTTGTTTTTTTGCTGTTGGGTTGAATGCGGTCAGGTAATGTCATTAAGGGCTTGTCTATGGCTGTGTCGTACCTCCTGTTGTTTGTGTGTTGCCATAGCAACCCGGCCACATTCAGACCAACTCGCCCTTCGTGAAAAACCTCATGACGTCCTCTTGATTTTATGTTACATCTCATTGAAATGCACCCTGACATGTGGACTTCCAGGAGAAAATGTCAGCATAAACTCAGAGTTTTAGTATAACTTCAGTTGCCTGTCACAGTACATCACATGTGTTCCTAAAAATACATATGACATGACTCTAAATCAAGTTTCCTGAACCTTTAATGACTCTAACTCTGGTTACAGAAGACAACATCATTTCTCCTTCTTTTACAGTCTTCAATGTCGGGCAGTATCGAAGAGACGCCACGCGTTCCTACAACAGCTTCGAGTTCTTCAGACCCGACAACACAGAGGCCATGAAGATACGCAAGTATGAACCATCAGCTTCGCCATGTCTCACTGCCAACAGTGTGTGACTTTAAAATGTCTCATCTGCTTGGAATCAGTGTCAGTGTGTGTTTTTGAAATATTGCATTATTGATGTTTTTCTCTGTTTCTGTGCCCAGGGCCTGCGCCGTCGCTGCCCTGAAAGATGTGTGTGACTACTTCACAAGAGAGCTGGGGCAGGTCGTGGTGAGTTAAAGCCGCTATAATCAATATTTTTATAAGAAGATGGCGGCGCGCACCGGCACAGCGGCTTCGCCAGCTCTCGAGCGGTGCTTGTTTTTGTATTTTTATGTCTTGAAAGTGTCTCTCTGTTTTTCTGTATATCATCGAGTGGCTATTGCTGGAAAATGCTGACCAGAAATGGCATCAACATCCGGGTTTGACTTTGTGAAAATGTAATTTTTAGAACTTTAAATCCTTTATTTCTCTGTTGCCTTACAGGTAGATTTTTTTTTCATACATGCAGTAGTTGTATATCTGTCTAAGCCTGGACCTTTACAAGCTTTACAAACCTTTACCAAAATCGCTGGTACATTTATTCATCCAGTGACTAATCACCTTCGTCTCTGTAAGGTTTTTGATGCCACCAACACCACCTTAGAGCGCAGAGAGGTCATCCTCGGCTTTGCCAAAGAAAACGGCTACAAGGTTAGTTTGTTTGTTTTTTCTTCTATTACAAATGGAAACCTGAAAAATCAAAATTCTGCTTCAATTTCTCTCCCTTTCTTTTCCCACCTGTCCAGGTGTTCTTTGTGGAGTCGATATGTGATGATCCAGAAATCATCGCAGAGAATATTAAAGTAAGTGAAGTGTGTGTGTGTGTGTGTGTGTGTGTGTGTGTGTGTGTGTGTGTGCGTGTGTGTGCAGGAAGTTGTGGTTCCAAGATCACTGCGAGAGCTGCGCTTTGAGCCAAGGCCCAGTGTGTGTCTCATTTGTTATTGGAGGCACAGACTGAGCTAAGCTCACCCTGGTCGCAGCACCAGCCGGACTCTGCCGGGTCACGCGTGTCTTGGCAAGATCTGGTGTGGCGTTTGTTCCAAAACAAGGCCGTTTGCACAGATGGAGAACAGCTCTCCTGCTGCTATCCATCTTCTACTTTCTATTCCCTCATTTTTTTTCTTATTTTCAGCTCATTTCAGTTTAATGTAGTTTAGCTGTCTGTGTCTGTCTGTGTGTGTGTTTGGTCATGTAGCTCATTTAATACCTTAAAAATCAGTGTTGCAACAAAAAAAGGAAGTCTCCTCAGCTTCTGTTATTTTCCTCCAGTCTCGGCATGTCTCAGATTACGTCCACACTCAACCTATAAAGTAGCGTCATGCAAGCAGCGTCTGTACGAACAGACTGATCCTGTAAGTGGCATGTTGGAGTCATTTAAGAAAACTTGTTGCATTTTGAAACTTTTCTTTGGCACAAATCAAATTGGGAACATTCATAAAGCTGAAAAGAGTCATTTACAATAAGTTTGAGCAGTTCAGTCGTAGGTGCAAAGCTGACAGACAAAAGTAAGAAATGTTTAGAATACAAATGCGAAAATGTTCTTTCATGCGGTCCATTCTGTCCCCTAAAAGCCTGTGATGTTGAACACGAGACGAGGACGTGTTCTGTAGTTTTATGTCTCGCTGAAGCTTTTCAAACTCTCTTTCTCAAAACAGCAAGTGAAGCTGAGCAGTCCTGACTATGCAGACTGTGACAAAGAGGAGGCTGTCGCCGATTTCCTGAAGAGGATCGACTGTTACAAGCTGACCTACGTCCCTCTGGATGACAACAAGGACAGGTGACAGCATCCGCAAAGTCCAACCCTGCCCAGTGTTCCCATTTACATCCGCACAGTTTCAGTGCCAGTGGAAGAAGTAGTGTGTCCTCATGTTTGAGTAATGTTTGCTAAACACTAGTCACCAGAAATGTAGGGAATTATTTAGCCTTTTATAAAAATGAAATTATACGTGCATACATTTTTTAGCTATTTTAAAGATTTGCCAGCTGTTTTTTTTAAGAACGTATTGAGAGGCGGGACTAACACCTTGTTGAGTTTGGTCTTTTCATGGGATTTGTTGACTATAAGAAGAATATAGAATATCATCATCCTCATTTAACAAAACTGCAATATTTATACAAACTGCATCCTTTGAATCTGAGATACTGAATGAAGATGACGACACCTACCACGAACTGTCACCCTGTTTGCATAAAATGACTTTCAGCCCTCTCCTTGTCTTCATGCAGGAACTTGTCGTACATCAAGATCTTCAACGTGGGCAGCAGATACCTGGTGAACCGGGTCCAGGACCACATTCAGAGCAGGATAGTCTACTACCTCATGAACATCCACGTCACCCCGAGGTCCATCTACCTGTGTCGCCACGGAGAGAGCGAACTCAACCTCGTGGGTCGCATCGGTGGAGACTCGGGGCTGTCGCCTCGCGGGGCAAAGGTTCGGAGTCTTTGGTCCATATGTGTGTGTGTATTATCATACGTGCTGTTTCTCCTCTCATGTCCTCTCTGTGTGTCTGTCAGTTTGCCAGTGCTCTGGGTGCGTATATGCGTGGGCAGTGTATCAGTGACCTGAAGGTGTGGACGAGCCACATGAAGAGGACCATCCAGACTGCAGAGGCTCTGGGAGTCCAGTACGAACAGTGGAAGGCCCTCAACGAGATAGACGCTGTGAGTGTGGTGAATATGCATTTTCATACTGCGTGATGGACACGTAAAAAGTTATTTTGATATTTATGTCTACAACATGTTCACTGCTTGTTTGTGTACGAGCGGCTGAGAAAGTGACGCGTCAGAGGAGGAGAGTTGTGTGTTTTTAGATTTCCTCTGTGTTGGCTGCCTCAGGGGGTCTGTGAGGACATGACGTACGAGGAGATTCAGGAGAATTACCCAGAGGAGTTCGCCCTGAGGGACCAAGACAAGTATCGCTACCGCTACCCTAAAGGAGAGGTGAGAAAGGGGAGTGAAATTAACAAGAAAAGGTCTTCAGATGTTATACTAAAACAAAATCCTTGCATTTGAAAACCTACTTGGCAATAAACCCGATTCTGAAGTGAGTAGTTTATGTTGAAGGATAGAAAGAGTATTTCCAGTCGGTGAAAAGTAAACACAGTAAACTAAGATGGTGACCATGGCAGTCATTAACATCAGGGTGTTAGCATTGTCATTGTGAGCATATTGACCTTAGCATTTAGCCTCACAGAGCTGCTAGCTTAGCCTTGTTACCTGTTTATAAGACACCTAGAGATATTCTCTTGTATGGCTGTAACTAATGATTTTTTCATTATGTAAAATTTTGTTTCAAATAATCATTTAGTCTATAAAAAGTCAGAAAATAGTGAAAAATGCCTGTCACAATTTTCCAGAGGTGAAGGTGAAGGCTTCAAATTGCCTGTTTTGTCCGACCAACAGTCCAAAACTCAAACATACAAAACAGACATTTGAGAATTTGGATCCAGCAAATGCATTTTTACTTGATTACTGACTAAAACCTTGGTAATTAAAATTGTGAAGTTGAACTGAACTCGTGTGGACAGTTTAACAAACCTCTGCGTTTGTCCGTGTACCAGTCGTACGAGGACCTCGTCCAGCGCCTGGAGCCGGTCATCATGGAGCTGGAGAGGCAGGAGAACGTTTTGGTCATCTGTCACCAGGCTGTTATGAGATGTCTGCTGGCCTACTTCCTGGACAAGAGTGCTCGTGAGAGAAAATACATTTATTTACAATAACACTACTCGGGTCGCTCGAGGCATCTCACCTTATTTTAATGCTTACCTTCAAAATGGATGGACAGTTGCCTCCAGAGGACTCAGCGAGGGTTAATATAATTAACCAAATATGACTTTCCTTTCTCCCTGTGTGTCAGACGAGCTGCCCTACCTGAAGTGTCCTCTCCACTCGGTTCTGAAACTCACCCCAGTCGCCTACGGTCAGTCTCACTCAGTGACGGCTCCCCTCTTTGTCTCCTGCTGGGTTCCCGCTGCTTCCTCCACACTGTGACTCCCTAAAACTTTGCCTTTTTATCACACACATACATCACAGCCTGTTTGTCTTTTTTCTCTCGCAGGTTGTAAAGTGGAATCTGTCTTCCTCAACATTGAAGCTGTCAACACACACAGAGACAAACCAGTGGTAAATTAAAATATGTCTTTTTTTTAAAAACACGTAGAGGAGGGCAGGTAGTTTTCTGGGATATGATGCGTTGTGTCCGCAGAGCTTCCTGTCAGACTGCGTACAGCCACAACAAGAACCACCACCAGAGGGTTAGAGCAGCCTTTATGTGGCCTGAGAGGCGAAACCCAGGGCAAAAAAAAACTTACATTTAACTTTTAAAAGTAAAAGTCCTCTATTGAAAATTCTACTGAAATAAATGTACAAAAGTATTGTCAGCAAAATGTACTTGCGTAAATTGCCTTTTTACTAAGTTGGTCGTGTGGAGATATATTTAACTATTTTCCGTATGTTTGGGTAGTTTAATTTATAACAATGCATCATGTTTTATAAGCTCATGTCTTACATGTAAAATCAGATGTAACCCATTTGTCAAGTAACTAACTTTCAAAACAATGTAGTGGATCAAAAATGACTATTTTCCTCTGTAGAACTATAAAGTAGCAGAAAATTGAAATACTCAAGTACATTCAATTTGTACTGAAGTACAGTACTTGAGTAAATGTACTAGGTTACATTCCACCACTGCCATATTACAGCTGCCCCATAACTTTATATCCACGGGGGCAATTACAGTGATGTTAATGAGGCTTCATTTACAAAAACAGAACCGAGTAGCCTGTGGTCAGATTAGCTCCAGCTGTGGTCCCAAAGCTTAATGTTGCTGTGGGAGCACGTAATAACGAAAGGATGTAGATTAATGTATCAACATTTGTATGAACTCCTGTCGTCTCTGCATGATGACAGCGGGGTAGTAAGAGGACACTGTTTTTAAAGAGATTTTAGCCACTAAATCAAACTGGAACTGTATAAGTGGGGGTAAGGGGACAGAACATACAGTGCATTCAAAGATAAACGCATATAAAAATACACAGTGGCATCAGATAGACCGTGTTTCAGTGCGTTTGTCTCTTCCTCAGAACGTGGACGTGGACAGAGACCCGGCGGAGGCGTTAGAGACGGTCCCAGACCACATCTAGAGGAGGCGGCGCGACGGGGAGCTGCAGGTTCCACTTCCACCCACCCTCATGGAAAGTGGCCTTTTATTTTTTTTTAAATTTGTAGTAACCCTAGTGTTCATTGTTATTGTGGTCATTGTTGTGAAATGGACAAACTTTGTGATACATGAAAATGAGACATTTCTCGTTTCCATTGTAAATGCACTTTATAATGCAGGGCTCAGGCCAAATGTCTGTGACATGAAGAAGACGCCTCCTTTACTGTGAAATATGAACTAGTACTGCTGAACACTGGCCAGAGGACCAGAATCACTCGTATCTCTGTCTTTTCCTCTTCCCTTCTTGTGCTGATGCATGAACCAACATAAAACCATTCAGTCAGTTCGTAACTTGAGCTGGCATGTCGGTTTGAGCCATTTTGCATCATGTTATTGTGCCTCCACACTAACAGAGGTGCATCATAAGCAAGTAAGGTTTCTGCGTGGCTGTGGTGGTGTTACTAGTAGTCACGGTGGTACAAAGTTTTCACAGTATTGAATTTGGTAACAGTGCTAGCTGAGACTTTAGGGAATAGTTTGACATTCTGAGAAATACACTTATTCTCTTTCTTGTCGAGTTAAATGAGAAGATCGATACCGCACTCATTGTCTGTACACAAAATATGAAGCTACAGTTAGCTTAGCTTAGCACAAAGAGTGGAAATAAGGGGAAACTGTTAGCCTGGCTCTGTTCAAAGGTAAAATAAACCTACCAGCACCTCTAAAGCTCAGTAATTAACACAGTATATCTTGTTGGTTTAATCCAAAAACCAAAGTGTGTGTGTGTGTGTGTATATATATATATACATACACACACACACACACACACACACACACATACACAAATATATATATATAAAAAAGGCTTGTTGTAGTTTTAGGGGGGGGTTATATGCGGGACTATTTCTTGACTGGGTGCAGTGACTTCCTGAAGTCTCCGCTTGCTTCCCGTCACAGTCACAAGACTCAAGACTCTAGTATTGAATTTTATAGAAAAACATTTGCAAAGCCAATTCTGTTAATTGTTTACAACCATGTTAACTAGCTTACACGCTTCTTCTACACTGACTTTGTTTGACGCATTACTGTTTCTTTGTGCCGCCAACTGTCAATCGGTGGAATAGCTTGAAACGTTACGTTAATCGTAAAAACATGGCTCCATAGCACTACTAGTGGTCAAACTTGTAGTTTTTACACTGAAGTTTTGTAAGGGTTCAGCAAACGAGATATAAGGTGTTAATCAGTGAGCTTTAGAGGTGCTGGTAGGTGGATTTTGTTACCTTTGGACAGGCTAGCTGTTTCCCTCTGTTTCCAGTCTTTGTACTAAGCTAAGCTAAGCTAACCGCCTACTGGCTGTAGCTTCGTATTTACCGTACAGACACGCGGGTGGTATCGATCTTATTGAACTCTGTGCAAGAAAGCTAACAAGTGTGGAACTATTCCTTAAGCTTGACCTGGCCTGTCAGTTGGAGTCATTTTGTGTCCCGTCTCTTCATTCACAGAGGAACATCGTACGAGTGTCCAAATCACACTGGTAATTGGTTTTTGGGTGGATGTGGTTTTGTTAGTTGTCTTGGTGGAAGAAGAGGGAGGAGTTGGAGTTGTGACGGTGTTGACTTCGGTATAAATGCTGAATGAAACCGGAGGGGACATTTGGCACTTTAACTCCCCAATACCATGATGTGCCTCGCATTAAGTCAAATATACTCTATGCACCCTCCGTACACGCTCACAGCCTCGTGCTGTGTTTGTACTGAAGTATGTTTTTAACTGACATGGCTCATTTTAATAACATGCATGAGGGGATCTGGTGCGATGCGTCAGTGTTTTTTGAATATGAAAATCTTTCAAAGATGACTGGCTGCTTGTTTGTTTGTGAAACCTTGGTGAACTACATGGACCACATTTATGGTCTTGGTGATCTGTTCAGTGCAGCTGTGTTGTGGTCTGGTTTACTTGGGTCTTAGGTCAAGATCTGGTGCCTGCATCACAAAGCAAGTTTGACTCAGTCTGGCTGTCTTTGGGTTACCGGGCTGCACTGAGCCTAGCATCAGTGAACCTGGAGGGTATCATGAAGCTAGTCATCAACAGACTCCTCTAAATCTCGGTTTAATACGCGACAACTACATGTAAAATCAACAGAACCAGGTACTTAATATGACACAAGATAAAACTGTGATCTGCCAGGAAATTATGTTATTGCAGGAGCGAAAACTTGATATTTAACAACATGAATATATACAAGATAAGCACACAACTTGAAAACATGTAGAAATAATATCCGAATATTAAAAATAGTGCCCAGGATAAAATAAATGTGGTTATTATTGTTGCTTACATGCCTTTTTTTAAATACGTTTGAAAAATGTAAAATAATTAATGTGAGCAATATAGGGAGGAGAAAAGTAGTCTATCTGACCGACATGTTGCATTTATAATTTACTGGGGGCTAATTAACTGTGTGGATCACAGAGTCGTCTAATTTTATCCTGAGCTGCAGTGAGGGAATAAGAGTTGAAAAGCTATCAACACCATCGGGAATTAAATAAACTTTTAAAAGTAAAATGCAGCTATAAAAGTGGCTCGTTGTGTATTTAGTGGGGTAAAATGTCCCTCAGCTTCTTAGAAATTCTGTTTTTAACCAGGATTGACACACAAAAAGCCTAGAACATCTGTCTCAAACTCAGTACTTTTGTCCCCTTTTTTGTTTTGGTCAGTATCTTGTAGGAATAATGACCGTTTTTCCAGTGATCTGATTGGTCAGTAGCCAGGTTTTGATTTGATCCTCTGATCAGTTAACCTGCTAAACAGCAGATTAGCCCTGCAGCTCAAGTTAGCGTCAGTGATGATCTGTCGGATTTAATAGTGAATCAGCTTCATGGTACCAGAACCAGAGTTTAAACCCAAAGATCGCTGGCTGACCCAACCTAAGTCTCGCTTCGTGATCCAGGCCGCTGCTGCGTGCTTCTCTAAAGCATTAGTATTAAATTTGACAGTTACTTTGTGTCACAAGGGGGAGCAATAGAAAATAACATTTTTCTCAGGGGATCTTTATTTAAAAAAAAGGGATGCCAGCACGTCAGTGTAAATAAATGCATGTACGCCTTTCCGCACAATGTGACGAGTCTCCATCAGAAAACTAGAATCTAAAATATTCAATTCTTACTGTCAGTGGTAGCAAATCCGCAGTGTCAAATCAGTAAACTCGTGCTTTCTGTTTTGTCAGATCAAACTGTATCTAAGGTCACAGCTTTTCTCGTTTATGTAAATATGCAATTGTGCCCGTGTGTCCTGAGCTCTGTGTTATGTAGCAACTAGGATGTCAAAGTGGTGCTTCAACAGAGAACCGTCTTCTTGTCTAACAGCAACGAGCATTTGTGAGAGAAAATGAATAGAAAGACAATGTCAATCAATGCAATACTTGATGTTCAATCTACTATAAAAGATTTTTATTTTCTGAACTTGAACAAATAACTGTTACCTTTTAAAGTCAAGGCAATAAAAATGGATACCTGACTAGTGTGTGTGTGTGTGTGTGTGTGTGTGTGATATTAAATGTCATTAATCCATTTTAAAAGAGTTTTGTTTAAAGAAAACACAGTCAGAAAGAAAACGTGGCACTGATGCAGCTCCTTTCTTTCAGCATCGCCACCCGTAATAAATAAAATGAAGGGAAACGAGTGTGTGACAGTGGGACAGTTATCTCTGGCTGCTGGTGCTGGCCTGCGAGGAGTTGGAGTGGGCTTCTCTGTACTGCTGGCTCCAGCTCTGAGGGTCCTGTTCATGAAGCTGAGATCAAACACCAAATCTTCATTAGGTACAAATATTCCAGTTTACTGACTAAGATAAAATACGATAGTAGGCAGGTATTCTGTTACTTACTTGACCCATGAACTCGAGGATTTTGGCTTTTGACACTTCGATTTCAGCACGTTGACCCCATCGGAATTCATGCTCTACTGGTTCTGTGTGAGCGATCCGCACGTACTCCAGGTACCTACACACACACACACACATATATATAAGCTTATCATTTGTAGCTTAATGTGAAACATGTTTCTGCACATTCATGAACAAGTTAATTATCTGCTTTAAAATGAAGCAAAGCATCAAAGAAATGCAGAAAATAACGTGTACATAGCTGTCACACCTTATGCCAGATTTGATGCGTCAAATTGACATTGAAAGTGTAAAGTGATGAAATACGATCCAGGAAGTCCAGTTTGAGTAACAGATACAGGAAGTTAAAGGCTAGCCAGACGCCAAAACACTGAACAGCGGTTTAAAATACTCAAACAATCTCGGTTTAAAAGTTCTTGTCGTATGAAATATTAGCTGTGGAAATATAACAATATGTTCAGCACATAATGCAGTGATCATGTTTGGAGTTGGTGCTGGTCCAGCCACTCTGCTGTAGCGGTCTGGGTTGTTCCACTCTCCTGCTGCTCTGTGGTGTGGTATAAACCAGAGTCTATGGTCTGAGAGACACTGGCTCTGAACACACCAGTACAGTGTAATACACAATCCCAAGGCTCGAACCTGTGACCTTCTGATCACAGATCTGCTGGATTAGTAGCTGAGCTATCATCCGACTGAAAGCCTCCAGACAGCCCGGGTATTCACACCTTCAGCCGTGGGGGAGGGGTGCACAGGTAACCTGATTAGAGTCTGTAGTAATCTGATTCTTTAAACATCATGTAAATGAGAAATCTGGTTTCTGTAATTGGGGGAGGAGATTAGAGAAAGCTGATTTCAGGAATCCACAAGAAACTATCCGTACATCTACATGCACACAATAAACTAGGTTCCTGACCATGTCAATATATGGAATCAAACTAAATCCATATATGGACTGTAAATGTGCAACCGGGTTCCTTGCGTGTATGTAAACATACTGAATGTAACTGAACTGACAGGACGACTGTTCATTCTTACCTTTGACGCACAAACTCGTCTGTGACCACCTTCTTCACGTCACCAAACTCGTCATGTTTCTCTCTGGAGAGATGCCAACGTCATTGTCACGAACAGAACAAAAGACAACATTCAAAGTCATGAATAAGTCAAGTCATTAATGATCAGGTTTAAACTACACACATACAGATGTATTACATTTATATCTTGCCTTACCCATGGTCAACACGGAGTTTCTTGAGAGTATTCCAGACGAGGTCTAGAGCACAAAACACAACCAGACATTTCTTCACATGGTGGTCTTTGCACACACAGTTATAGAGTGCTGCAGGACTGAGTCCTAAAACCCTGAGATGAGTTAGCATGTTAGCTCTTCCTGTTCCCTTGTCTGGAAGTCAGTGGGTTTCTTGAACGGGTTTTTGGTTCGATGCCTGAAATAAGGCCTGTGGTTAACACAAGCTGAAGAGATTTTCACGTTTTGTTCTACGACATAAAATCCGTCAGTAAATACTCCACTCGTGAATTTCGAAGCTTTTACGTGTCTTAAAAAAAGCGGTTGCTAACAAGCGGCTAAATGAGACTACAGAGGTTGTCGGGGACGTTAAACGTCGTCACGCCGAACACAGAAACTCATCTACTCACTCGTCCGCCTTCACAGCCTCGTTGGGTTTATACTGCAAACTGTTCTAACTCAGACTTTCCCAAAGCAAAACATGTAAGTATCACGAACTGTTGTTTGCCACAGAGCTTATTTTCTGCAATAATCCAAAGGAAAAGTCCCGTTGGCTTTTTGTGGAGGGAACCAGGACAATGCTAACTTCCAGGTTGGCCTACAAAATACCTCATCCCTGCAGCGCTGTCACCAAATAAAAATATGGTGTATGTAATGGATGCCTACTGCAAGACAGCAATGAACCGTTGAAAGCTCTCACTCACTTTCTCTGACGACGCCTCCTTTCATGAAAATAACACTCAGGATCACAAACAGCAGACCCATCTTTGGATTGGTCAGACTTCTACACACACAAGGAAAACAACAAATATGTACTGTGACGGTTAAAACTGTTGATATAAATACTGACATGATTCATAAAAATTGATGCAACAGTTTTAAAAATCTACAAATATATGTGTAAAAATACTCACGTGATCGGCGAGGCTGCCTCAACCGTCTCTAACTTATTGATGAGAATGTACGTGTGATTTTTGGCGTCGATTTCAACCAGTTTGAGGCCAAATACCTGGTATAAACAGTGGAAAAGAGCAGCATTGTGACAGTTTTTAGTTTGAATGTGATATTTCTTTAATATGACAATGTTTAGCTGACTCCAGTGTTGCCACTGATCCTCTCAGACTGAACAGACCTGGTCAAAAGTACGTGCCGCTCTCTTCATGATCTCAGGGTAGACGCTTCTGTACTCCTTCATCACGTGTTTCACAAGGTCTGAAAAGACAAGATAAATTATTATTGTACAATTTATTTTATATTTGTGTGTCTTAAGGCCCCTTTACAGTACAAAATGTGCCAGACGAAAGTTGACAATCATGAGAGAAACGTGGGAAAATCTTTGGTCATCAATCAATAACGGTGGTCTTAAATCACACCGCGAGACACGTCCACCAATGGCCGATTGAAATGATTGTTTGGCGACTGTATACAGGTTAAATAAAAATTCAGACAGGGTCAGAAATTTAGGACCAACATTCCACATTGTTTCACATACAAGGAGTTTGCCTTGGTATATTGGTGCACAACAACATAATAAGCAGAAGATATAAAGAAAGACGAAAGCAAGTGCTGCAAGTCAAGAAGCATAAATATAAAATTCTCCTCCTCTTGAGATTTTTCGATACACATAAGTGCCAGCAGCAAGGCCAAAGCTAATTTATTGTTTGGTGACATTTTCAAAACATGAGAGCGGCAAAGATGGATGAGGCAATACCACACAGTCTGACACGGACAGCAACCAAGACTTTCTCAGACCCGTGTCACACAGCGTGACAGGCAATCAGCTTGTTATCGCACAGCGTGCACATGCGGCCGTACCTGCTCGCCGTATAGGCATCTTCTTTTGGTCCTTCACCAAGAAGTACTGCACCACCTCGGCTGTCTGCAGGACAGACAGACATCATGTGTGAATGAATCATTAAAAAGACAATTCTGTTTTGTTTTTTTTGATCATTTAAAATAACACAGTGCGTCCGTTACCTTTTGGTTGACCTGTGCATGTGTGAGCTTCTCCAGTCCTCTCTGGACCTGTGATGTACTTGGCTGTGTGAAGGTCGTGTCTTCTTCTTCTTCCTGAGCCACTAAGGTGCCCGACTGCCTCTACATGCAAAAACTTCAGCTGAAACCATTGTCAAACTGTCCAACACAACCCCTGTGTCGTAATCATTCTCAGACACTGAGAAATGGCTTTTCAGTCAAGTAGGCGACATCTTGTGTCCATTAGTTAAACTTGAGAAATGAAAAATGTTCATATATTCATAAATTCTTGATTTTTCAATGAGGTGGAAGGAGTAGAGAGTTTTTAAACAAGGTAATTTAACTTTTCTGTTGAAAAACCATCAGACACATTATTATTCAAAGCAGGGTGATTTTATAAGTCATAAAACATGTCTGGAGTGGATCTTCAAGCGATTCATTAGAAAATAATCACCAGATTAATAAATAATTAAAGTAGTCTTTAGTTGCAGCCCTAACCCTTTTAATTTCAAGCTTCATACAGGTGCTTTTTCATTTGTTGCAAGGCGGTGGCATTAATATTGAAGGGCATGTTATTGCTGAAATGGGCAGGGCTGTACAAGAGGCTGAACATACTCAAACAGATGCAGTAAGGATCTTTTGGCCGTGTGAAAGAAACGCACTTACTTTGCTCTGAGAGTTCTGTGTGTTGGACAGCCTTTTTTTCTGAGCCATAGCGACACGCTGCCTGAAAGACACAATACAGTATAACCATGGTCTGGTCAATATGCTTCATCCGGCTTTAAACGAAACGAAACGAAACAAAACAAAACAAAACAAAACAAACCAACTAAAACACAATGAAACAGGGCAAACGGTCACGGAAGCGACACGGCGAACGTTGATGCTAAAGTACCGTTAGCTAGGTAACCTGTGAGCGTTAGCTAACTAGCTGTTATAAAACAAAAGTCCAGCGAACTTAGACAGCGTTTAATATTCACTTCTCAGTCTCAGCAGAGTATTAGACAACCCGCCCAGTGAAAATACTCACTCACTTTGCCTACATGCAAACTCCTCTGTCGTTTCTAAACTGTCAAATTCCCGCTAGTTCGGCTTGGTGCCTGTTGATGATGTAGAGTGGGCGCGCCGGCGTTCTTCTTCTTCTTCTTTTGGTTTTATGGCGGGTTGCAACCGTTACTGGTGCATACCGCCAACTACTGTACCGGAGTATGTAGTAACACTGGCTGTTTTAATAAATGTAATGAAGTACAAAGCACAATATTTACCTCAGAAATGTAGTTGAGTAGAAGAATAAATATATAGTTTATATCTCATATATATATATATATATAATATAATTTTCTCCATTAATCGATTGATTGTTTGGTTTGTAAAATATCTGAAAAAGAGCCAAAGCCCAAAGTGACACCTTCACAATGTTTGTTTTGTCCAAACAACAGTCCAAACCTCAACAGTATTAACAATAAATTGAAATATTTAGAAGGAAAAGCAGCAAATCTTCACATTTGAGAAGCTGGAACCACGAAAAGCATTTATGCTTAAAAAATTACCTAAACGATTATCAAAATACTACTAAGGCTAATCAGTTAATCATCTAATTGTTTCAAATGTACTTTATTTACAAGACATCGTATTTCAAAAGCTAAAGTATAATATTTCCCTCTGAATTATAGGGTTAGGGTTAACATGGCATTAAAAGAAAATACTCAAGTAAAGTACAGGTACCTCAAAATTGTACTTAAGTACGCTACATTACTAGTTATTTTTCAGCACTGTAGACTATAAATTTTAATTATTTATAAATAGCAGATAGCACCGCCAGAGGTCGCTATAGTTACTGTGCTGTATATTAGGCTATATTATTATATTATCTATATATTTATAGAACCACACTCACACTCAGAGTCTGTATGAAGTAGCAGCAGCAGTAATACATGTGAGTTTTATAGTAATATTAAGAGATTAGTGTGTATACATATATATATAAGTAGTAATTGTAATATAGTAATAAGTAGCTCTCAGTCCCACTCAGCTCTCTGGAGACAAAGTCCAGCTCAGTCACTGTACGTGGCAGACAGACAGACAGACAGACAGACGGGCTGAGTGTCTCACCACACACACGCGCACAGAGAGAGACAGGACAGCGGCGTGCAGCGGACCGTGGCCCGGCTGTCGGGGCTGGCCATGCGGGGGAGAGGATGGGGGAAGAGGCAAGAGTTTCTCCGCTCAAGAACTTCGTGGCCGGGGGGGTCGCCGGAGCCTGTCTGCTGCTGGCCGGACACCCGCTGGACACCATCAAGGTGACGGACTGATATACAGTATAATGAGCTGCGAGACGGTCTGTAATTTAACATATCTTGGAGGGCATCACTGAAATCTTCCTTTACTTCCTGGTTTGGGGCTTTTTATTTATTTTTTATTCTGGATTTTGTTTGACTGAAAAGAGAGAGGAAGATCAGATGAAGGTGTTCAGGGGATTATTGATAAATCAGCTTAACATGTCACCAAGGCCAAGAGGCAGCTACCAGACAGACAGAGGCAGTGCTATAGAGGTTTTAGATTAGGCTATTTAGAAGGGAGAAGCACAGATTAAGACTGCATTATTTCCTGTTTTTGATCGTTTTTTGTCCATAAAATGTCAGAAAACAGAGACAAAAAGTTTTAATTTCTTACAGGCCAAGATGATGCGTTCAAATGTCTTGTTTAGTCCGAACAACAGTCCAAATATTCGGTTTAACATCACATATGACAGAATATCATCACATTTGAGAAGCTGGAAGCAGCAAATGTGTAGGAATCTTCTGTCAATCGACTAATCAATTAATTGACTAATGTTTTCCAGCTGCAGTACAGAAAGTCCAGACAATCCCAATTTACAGCTTCTCATGACACAAATGAAAACATTTCAACAAGATATAAAGTGATAAAACATTTTTTACTGAATATGTAAAATGAGGTTTTTTTCTGGGAAACTTTCTAGAAAATGATCAGGAAAATAAAGACCCTGCAAAGTAAAGCATTTCCCAAATCATGTAGTGTTAACTGCATTAATTTAGAAAGTAGTTCTTCCTACATCAGCCTGATGTTGCTTCAGACATCAATACATCTTTAAATCTCAGCATTACACAATGACCTGCTAATGATTGTGTATTTTATGTCGGAGTCGTTTATCTAAATGTTGCATCTGATTCTCTCACTAACTGTCAGACGCCCTGTTTTTATTATCAGTGACCCCGAGCTGCAGACACTGATGGGTGTTTCCCTTCTTATCTCGTGTTTCAACACTCCTCCCTCCACAACACACGGCCACTCACAGATCTGTGTGTGTGTGTGTGTGTGTGTGTGTGTGTGTGTATCTCACCTTTTCTAATTAACTTCTGTTGTCCAGGTGAGGCTACAGACGCAGCCCAAAGCCTCCTGCACTCAGTATGTGCTCTACACAGGAACGTACGACTGCTTCCGCAAGACCGTATCCAAAGAGGTGAACACACACACACACACACACACACACACACACACACACACACACATACAATCACACACAAACCGTTTATTCCAGTTTCCATCTAAATTTACTGCACATTTTAAACAAATTTCCAGAAAAACAGAACGCAGAAAAACAGGTGGACGGAAATATCGAAAGTAAATAAAAATAATTAACATAATTGATGTGTGTGTGTGTGTGTGTGTGTGTGTGTGTGTGTGTGTGTGCAGGGTATCCTCGGCCTCTATAAAGGCATGGGGGCTCCTCTGGCGGGCGTGGCTCCTATGATGGCCATCAGTTTCTTCGGGTTCGGCCTGGGTAAACAGCTCCAGCAGACAGACCCGGGCAAACCCCTGACGTAAGTAAAGCTATGCACACACACACACACACACACACACACACACACACAGAGAGTTGTTGGAGTGTTTCTTTTACAGTGTGTTTGTAATACCTGGAATACGAGCTCTATATATATATAACCTTCCCTCTGTTGCCCTCCCCTCGGCTACCATTCGCTCATGTGAAGCAACACCCCCCCCACACCCCTTTCCTCATGTTAGCCTCCCACACGTGCTGGAGACGGCCGGTAGCCTCTGTCTCACCCGAGTCCTTGTGAGAACAGAATGTGAAGGACAGTGTTAAAGACCGGAGACTGCTAGTGTCTCAGAATCAGTTCGTGATCCCCAGACGATGAATCCTAAAGACGTTTGTGATCCCCTGATTTTTCCTCTAGCGCCACCATGAGGCTGACAGTTTCGGTTTTCTGTGAAATGTCTCAAATTATTGGATGAATTACTATGAAATTTGCTTCAGACATTCATGTTCCCCTCAGGATGAATTCAGGAAAAATAACTTTGGTGATAGTCTGACTTCTCATCGCTCCCACCTCCCATCTAGCGCCACCATGAGGTCAAAATGTTAAATGCATCCAATACTTTGGTTTATGACCGCAGCTGCACTTTGTGTTTTAGTGCTAATTAGCAAATGTCAGCATGCTAACACTCTAAACTGAGATGGTGAACATGGTACGCATTTGACCTGCTAAACATCAACATGTTAGCATTGTCATTGTGAGCATGTTAGCATGCTGACGTTAGCATTTAGCTCACAGAGCCGCTAGCGTGGCTGTGGACTTGCTGCAGAAAATCATAACGATATAGAGTCTGTTAAAGCTGCTCTAATCAATATTTTCTATTCATTTCATTTTACACAATGTCTACGAGGGCTCACTCTTGGTGACAAACCCACAGAGAGTTATCACATGACTCTGTAGCTCTCTGAAGGTGATTCTACTCTGTTCAGGCACACTCAGATATTCCTGTCTGGCTGCCTGGCGGGGGTCTTCACCACAGTGATCGTGGCTCCAGGAGAGAGGATCAAATGTTTACTGCAGGTTAGGCGTTGCATGATATTCATCATCAGATCATTCGATTGTTATTCCTCCACTGGGAATGCCCGAAACATCTCTGTGTAGGTTTTTAATTGAACATAATAAAACATAATTTTTCCAGGTGCAGGCTAGCGGTGGCAAGTCGAGGTACTCGGGTCCGCTGGACTGTGCAGTCCGGCTCTATAAGGAGCAGGGGATCCGCAGCGTCTACAAAGGCACTGTGCTCACGCTCATCAGAGGTGAACATCACTGTGGCTGTGTGTGTGTGTGTGTGTGTGTGTGTGTGTGTGTGTGTGTGTGTGTGTGTGTGTCTGGGATTATCTGTGAGCGTTGTGTTTGTATGTGTGATTGTTGAATCCAAAGGGCAGCATAGATTTACAGCCTCTCCCGCTGTCTGTCTCAGATGTGCCTTCTAACGGTCTGTACTTCCTGACGTATGAATACCTCAAAAACCTCCTGACACCTGAGGGTCAAAGGTGAGTAACCGTAGTTACGGCGAAGGAGCTTGTAAAGTGCAAGGATCTTTTTTTATAAATCCTGTAAAACCTCACCTTTGATTTTTACGTGTGTTAAGCGTTTCTCAGCTCAGCACTCCCAACATCCTCCTGGCTGGTGGCGTAGCGGGGATATTAAACTGGACGATCGCTCTTCCTCCAGACGTCCTCAAATCCAACTTCCAGACAGGTGAGAGAGTCAGAGGCGGTGTGAAGCTCTACACCGAGCTCTGATAAAGAAAATAATATGTTGTAGACAGGACAGGAACAAGGAAAGGAATGTAAACAAACTGTAATGCAGAATGACTGCAGTTTAGTGCTGTAAACCACTGACAGAGTATTAAGACAGTGGGCCCTGGCTACACGTGTGTGTATGTATCCTGTTTATTTTGGTTTACAACACTAACCACGTTTCACTTCTGGGGCTGGTTTCACAAAGATGGACTTTGGGACTATTAGTTTGATTTCAGATCAAATTAATAAAGACTAAAAGACTTCAGATAGACGTCTAAAATTCATCCGTTGCACAAAGCCGTCCAGCTGTCGATCTCAAAGTCACAGTGAAATGGTTGGAAGAGTTGGAGTGACTTTTGCTTCAGCAGTGTGACGTATTTCGGAGTGAAACAGAATATGTGGACCTGGTTTAGATACGAGAGGGATTCAAATCAAATCCTTCAGGTCCCTAAAAAGTGGTCGAGTCCAGTGCGATACAGAGCAGCCTCCACACACACACCTCCCTCGCCTGCGCTATTAGATCAGAAAGAGAACGATAAGGGTGAAATTAAGAAATTAGTCGCTATATATATTGCTCAAGTTTGGTTTTAGATGATGGGCGGAGTCTTGATTGTAACAACATCCACTTTTTTAATATAATGAATAGTGTTAAATAACATCCAGTTTAAAAGAAGTTCGGGTGGAGCTGATCTGACAGGGCTTTGGGGGTACGACACACAACAAAAGGGCAGGAACCTCTGACGTAAACTTGACTGAGACTTGAATTACATCCATCCTTTAACTTTTTGTGCATGTGTGTGCGTGCGTGCGTGTGTGTACAGCTGCAGATGGGAAGTACAGAGGTCTGGTCGACGTCCTGAGAACGCTGCTCCGAGAAGAAGGACCTAAAGCCCTCTATAAGGGATTCAATGCGGTCTTTCTGCGAGCCTTCCCTGCCAACGCTGTAAATCTTTAAACTCTTGTTATTACTCCTATACCGCCTGATAACTACAAGCCAACAGCAGCGTCTGTTATTTATGTCCGGTTGTAATTCCTCTTTCTTTTCTTCTTCCCTTCAGGCCTGTTTTTTGGGGTTTGAAGTGGCATTAAAGGGACTGAACGCACTCGCACCCAGCTGGTGAGATAAGTCTGTAAGGGGCCGCCAGGCTGGACCAGCAGCATGGACTTACATCTGCTTCTCTGCACCAACAAACTGTGTTTTAGGATGTTGAAATGTAATGAATTATTGTATTCTTAAATGTATTTTTACATTTATTTTTACAAGTTAATTTATTTTTAAATTGTCATCCTTTGTTAATCAAGATTTTACACTCACTTTTTGTGAGTGATGGTACAACGTGAACGCACACTTTTGAATGTATGATTTTGAGATATAGCGTAATTATGAATATATATATTTTTTGGTGAACCTTCTGTCACTATGTCAGATGTTTGTAAAATGTAAATTTTGTACCTCTTCAATTTAAAATGGGTTTAGATATGTTTTTAATCTACAAGCTCTGCCAAAAGTCAGGGTTAATGTATGCTGGGTGAAGAGGTTTGTTTGGCCTGCGTGCAGGCTCGGGGCACTTTTATAAACTTTGTTATTAAAGTGTTTGAATAAAGTGTTTTTGAATTTGCCACATAAAGAGTGTGAGTGTCCACTGTTTACCACAAGGCTGGATTACCAACCGGGCAAAGTGGGCAACTGCCCCGTTGCCCCCCGGTTGTCTGCGTGATAATTACTTTGTGTTTGGTAATTTGCATCAAACAAAGTCATGAAACTAGTTTTAATTGCTTCATATTTCAGGTGAGATTGTGCTCAGATGCTGCACGTTTAATCAAATCATCACAAACATTCAGTAAGCCTGATGACGGGTGTTTCAGTGCAGAAACACCGGTTGGTTTGTACGACTGGCCCAAACCCCCCACAAAAACTACAATACCCACAATTCAGTGCGCCACGTCCAGTTCCGGGGTTAGTGACCACCATCGGCAGCAGGAGAAGGGTGAGGTAAATGTTTGATCTTCTGATGTTTTCTGTACTTCTTAAGTTATTAAAGTCTTTAAATATATTCGAGAAGGCCTCACAGAGCTACACATCACGTTATATTTATATTTAAGCCGATTTTTGGCTGTTACGGCGCCAAAAACCAGAGCCGGTAGAGTCATAAATCAAAATGCAGGCAGATAACTTGAATGGCTGTCAGCACAACTGCTGTGTAAAGTTAGCTAAAACGGCAGCTTACCCTTTGATTTACCGGTTTATGAAGTTATATCTTAAAGGGCGTTTTATGTCTCTCAGAGCTGAATGTGTCAGTAAAGTTTGGCTAGTAGTTAGCTAGCAGGCTAACGTCAGCTAGCTGCTGGTTCATAGTTCCCTGAAAATATAATAACTTGTTCGTTAAATGACAAAAGGAAACGGGGTTTCCTCCACTACAGACTGAATACTCCTGGTTTGGATTTAGCAAAGACTGTGTGAGGAAAGGTCACATGCTAATAAGTAAACAGTCTCAGCAGGAGTACAAGAACAAGTGCATAGTATAGATAATAATAAAAAAAGAAGAATACTTTTTACATTATGAGCATCTGCTACTCAACATGAAGCATGATCAAAGATAAAAGGTACTAGCTACTATATACACCAACACAAATAGTAACTATAAAGTGGATTGGGGCAAAAATAATGAAGTAAACAAATAAAGTGAGGAGATAAGGAAGTTGCAATAAAATATTAAGTACAAAAGTTCAATCCCTGGCTTCTCCTTGAGCAAGACACTGAACCCTACATTTCTCCAGATGTGTGTGTATGCATTGGGGGAACACGCAGGAGACAGATATTTTAAGAAAAGCTCAACATTAAAGCAGCAGAGGCCGAAACATCCTGACCTTTAGTTCCTAGTTAGTGTCGAGCTCCTACACTTCCAATAATGCACCTCGATAACATCTTTTCATCTGATCCTTTCTCTAGATCCCCAACGCCATCATCAGGGATGCTGTTTTAGACTTTAGAAAGCTCCTTCCAGAGCCACGTGAGAAAGTAAACAGCTTTTTTTTCACAGGCAGAGTAGCTGAACTACAAGTACCTGAACTTCACGTGCAAACTCTGCAAAGTGCCCCCTTTTAACTCGGACCGTTTGTTTCTTTTGGCTGTCTGTCACTGTGTTTGGGTTGTGCCAGGTTGATGTGTGTGTGGATGTAGTGTCTGTGGAGTGCTGCGATGCCCCTGGAGGTCAGATGGCCATTCCCACAGTGCCCTGCTTTGGCATGGAGGATCTCCAGCTCACTGGTCATGGGCATGGTGGGCACCTATTCCTACTTCTGGACCAGTAAGTTGGAATTTATATATACACACACACACACACACAGTTGTATACCAAAACAATACCAACAAGAGTATTCTCACTTGCTAACCAAACTAACATAAGTTTTCTGTCTTTTTTTTGTTTTGCATCTTCAGAGTATATGAACTACTTGACGGTCCACAACCACGAGGTTTTGTTGGACCTGGTTGACCAGAGGCCCTCGGACAGACCCCTCATCACGCTGTCCAATCACCAGTCTTGTATGGACGACCCTCATATCTGGGGTAAGGACAGGTGCACAATCTGAAATCACAGATCACATCAGAAGATGGTGAAGTAATCGCGTCTGTTTGCGACAGGTGTGCTAAAGTTTGGCCATTTGTGGAACTTAAACAAGATGCGGTGGTGAGTTTTAGGATTTCCACACCTCATTCACTCATTTGTGGCAATTTTTGTGTTATTTTTCCTATAATGTGTAATAATTTACCTGTAATTTGGCAGGACTCCAACAGCATCTGACATCTGTTTCACAAGAGAGCTGCACTCGCGATTCTTCAGCCGTGGAAAGTGCGTTCCCGTCTGCAGAGGTGAGTCTCTGTTAGTATTAACCCCCGACTTTGTCTTACGGTCTGTTGAACGAATGACTTACATTATGTGTTTTCTTTTTCTGCAGGAGATGGTGTTTACCAGAAAGGCATGGATTTTATTCTGGAGAGACTGAACAGAGGAGAATGGGTGCACATTTTTCCAGAAGGTTATATGTTACCCTTCCTCCTCACACTTCACTCGTCTTGTTGTCTTTTTGATTTATTATTGTGGGAATAAGCACTTCCTCTCTCCTTCCTCGTTTAACAGGCAAAATCAACATGACTGAAGAATTTATACGGTTAAAATGGGGTGAGTGCAGTTCACGTTTTTGAGCTTTGTCAGTGTGAAAGTGGTTCTCGTTCAGGTGCAAAGTGAGATGATCGTTTCTGGTTTGTGTTTCAGGTGTGGGTCGGCTAATAGCAGAGTGCTCCCTTAATCCGATCATCCTGCCGCTCTGGCATGTGGGTGAGTAACACCATCACCGCAGGAGACGACACGTTATCTCACATGTTCTGCCGTTTCATGGCTTTAAAGATTTTGTCTTGTGCAGCGTAGATGGTGGAAACTACCAGGGGAAAAAGAGAATGGAAACTTCAAGCCGCAACATAAAATACATAGAACATGAACATACTCCATGTGTAGGTGCTTTTAGATTGAGTAGGTTTGCTTTAGGTGACTACTTTTGATTTATTTTCATTGCTTCAGACAGTATTTTTGGTGCGTTTTTCTGCCTTACAGTAAAGAGATGACAGGAAATGCAACAAATCCCCCCAAAAATTCATCCGCCGCTGAAAATAGTCCCCAACAAATGCACTATTTCCTCCTGTTTGTTTGATTTAAAACTACAGTGAGCAGCTGTTTTAGGGAGTGACTGAGCCTTTTTCAGACATGAAACTATATATTTGTGAGGAGTTTTTAAAGATTTACGTCTTCAGGAGGAACCTCGGAGCTGAAAGCCACAGACAGGAAGTCAGACAGGACTGAGAGACGAACTAACACATTGTTGAATTTGGAATTTTTAATGAGATTTATATGATATTATGATCTCAAGTAGCAACAACAGAATAGTCCATCACTGAGGGAACGCTGAATACGCTGAAATCCAAGCAGTTGTCCTTCTGCTTTTGTCTCAGGTTTGAGTGACGTTCTGCCAAATATGACGCCCTACATTCCTCGGACTGGAAAGGTAGGAACACTTTTTTATTTAAATCTTTAGTTTTTCGTGGCTCTTTGTTACCTGTCGGTGGCTGTAGCTGTAACTGCTGGTTTGCTTCCAGAGAATCACCGTCCTGGTGGGGAAACCGTTCAGTGTGAAAGACCTCGTTGAATCCCTGCGAGCCGAAAACAAGAGCCAGGTGAGGACAGACTGTGTTACACTGTACACACACTGGGCTGGACGGTGATGGAGTGCTTGTACTGGGACAATCGATGTATTTTAATATGCTAATTTCATTATGTTACCTAGGAATGTATTTTGATTTACAGGCACCTGTCAAAAATTAAGATTGAGGCAGATTTGAAGCGATACATTAAATTTAGTCGCCAAAAATATTGATATCAAAAGGTTCAACAGATGAAATTAATTTATTGGTGTCACCTGTTTTTATTTCCTATTCAAATACATTTCCCTGCTTGTTGAAGTCTCCAGCTTTTATTAGATGTTTTGTCTAAGGCTGAAACAATTAGATAATTAATCAATCAGATGAACAGAACTATCTTGATAATTGTTTAATCATGAAAGTACCTTTTTTTTTTTTTTTAAGCAAAAATTGAAAAAAATCAGCTTCTCAAATGTGAATATTGTTTTCTTTAGTTTTCTGTGATATTAAACTGAATATTTTTGGGTTTTGGTCGGACAAAATGAGACATTTGAAAATGTCAGCATCGGCTCTGGGAACTTGGCATTTTTTGCTGTTTGTTGACATCTTGTAACCCAAATTATTATCAATTAATAAAGAAATTAATTGGTAGCTTAATAGATAATGAAAGTAATCGTTTGTTGCAGCACTAGTTTTGTGGGCTTTTCTCTTATGTGACTAAATAATGTGAAATTAACGCTAAATCCATTCCTGAGTTTGAATACTGCACTTTTGTTGGCACTAAAGGTTGTTTTCATTATCAGTAAGTCTTGACGATTTTCTGCTCAATTGATTGTTTTGTCTAGGAAATTTAGTTTTAGTCTAGTTTCACAATTTCTCAGAGCCCAAGTGAAGAAAATCAGCAAATCCTCACATTTGAGAAGCAGTTTTGCTTGAAAAATAACAGAAACAATAAACATATTTAATTTAATAACAGTTTCAGCTCTAGCTGGCGTTTGTGGTATTCCTGGTAACTGTGATCGGGGTAAAGCACCACATCCATAAATGTGTTTCAGTTGGAAATGAGGAAGACCCTGACTGATTTCATCCAGGGGGAGTTTCGGAGCCTGAAAGCCCAGGCCGAGGCCCTCCACAGGCAGACACAGACCAAATCCTGAGTCCCAGGCGTCCCTGTTTTGCCTGCTACACTCCCCACAGCCAAGAAGACTGATGATCCTTTACCCTAACCTGAGGGTAATACCTTTACTACCACCCACACACAGGACTGTTTTTGACCGCTTGTATTTTGGTACCCGCTCCCTTCCTTTTCTCTGCTGGATCTCCCACACCTCCAAACTGAGATGTCATCAAGCAGCTATCATGTTTTTATTTAATACAGCAAATGCATCATTCAGCTGCTGGGAACAAAGCAGGATGTTTAGACAATAGACTGATGGATGATTTAGTTACCTGTGTCACTGAACTGGTTCAGAAGAGTTGACAGATCTTCCAGACCTCATTTCTGCAGTCGACCGGACGTGAAGTGTCATTAGTGTTACTCATTTAACTGGTCATTTTAGCTGCTCAGCTGTGTTTCAGTTATTATCTCGCTGGTTCCATCAACACAGCCCTGTGTCCTGGTAATGACGCCCATATTGGGTGATTCCACGCCTCACAATTTCCGGGCAGTGCCAACGCAGGAAGCAGTGTCTCCTTTGTGGACAGTAACCACGATCTTTCCCTAACCTTGAAGTTGTAATCCTTAAGATTTCAGTCTCCCGTGGTGCAAGTGCGGTCCAATACTACAGCAAACACTCATTGCGCAGCTACTTTTATCAGAACTGCAACAGGTGTGTCTGTTTACAGCGCAGCCAAACAAACTCAGGTTGTTTTTTTAACAAAGAAATCAGTCAATAATTTTTTGACTTTTTTCCATCACGCCTCATTCCACGCTGCACAAGCAGTTTTCCACACAGTGAAAGGAGCTGGTTCCCTTGTTGACGAGTTGGAGGTGTGCAGCTGCTCCCTCTGGGCTCCAGTACTCCCTGGAGTATTTAAAACCATCCAGAAATGACTGTTTTGTACATGCATTGTCATGCTGTCCGCATTTTCTGTTTCCTTTTGGCTGCTTCACAATAAAAGCCACCCTGTGTGTTTTTGCCAGTTTGAACGCTTTTAATATGAAGCAGCAACTGTAAGAAATGTTGGGTTAGCATTAGCAGCAACTTAATCCAGCTGTGTAATGATTGAAGGAGAGTGAGCAGCAAACAGTGAGGCTGATGGTCAACGGGATGAAATCACAAACACTAACGTAAACGCTGGATTACGTGCTGCATCGGGTCCTGAGAGTTCCTCCTGCATGGGAAGAAACTTTAAATCCAGCGCTGGAATAATTACAGAATCTAAATACTTTGAATGTCTAGTGCAGAAAAAATGCTGACCAGAAATAGTATTTAAAAAATGAGGTTTCATGAAAACTTTAAGGATTATAACTTGAAAGTGTTTTAGTTGCCTAACTGTACTTGAACTGCAGTTTATTTGCCATTTTATGCGTGAGAATATTAAAAACAACAACTCAGAATCGTACAATAATGACGTTGTTGTCTGGAACTAGTAGCATCCACTTATCTCATTTATAGTGGAACTTCACACAAAGCTGCTGTTTGTTTAAATACTAAATATTAGTATGCAGTGTGCTCCTCTGTGCACGTACACTTGGGAGTGTTACAGATTAATAATTTGTAATCTAATGAAGAAGTCAGCGCTGTACTGCATGGTTAACTTTCACAGCTGTCATCAGGAAGAGGCGTGCAGCAGTAAATGATCGTTAGGATAGTATAACGGTAATTACTGTCCCATCATATGTTTTTGCTTTTCTGACGTCCATGCAGCTTTTAATCAGTCGCCTGCTCAGTCACATTGTCCATAACGTCACCGTGTGCCCTGCCCGTCACTCTCTCGTGATTTATTTTTCAGATGAAGTATTGAAATGCAAGGTTTTCTGTAGATCCTGTCAACCTCTGAATGCTACCCCGTCGTATAGCTTATTTTATCACAGAGATCAATGGCTTTTATAAGGGAGGAAAGGCCACGGATGAGTGATCCGTGCTGATTTTATAACTGTATCGCCTTACTGTGACTGCCTCTCTTTCCTAATGTACACTATGTGAACGCCAATAAAAAATTCAACTTTTTTACATTCATAATCATGAATGGTTTTTGATGCCATGTTGACGCATGTTTACCGGCTCTTGTGAGACATCAGTATCTAAAGTTTTCTTTCTTTTTGCTTATTAACTTTTCTGTTTAGTCTTTCAAAGGCTGCATGGTATTGCTTTTAAAAGAATAGTTTGACATTTTGGGAACTATTCGCCTTTCTTGCGGCGATTTAGATGAGAAGATTTGGTACCACTCGTGTCTGTCTGGCTACAGCCAGCAGCCGGTTAGCTTAGCTTAGCATAAAGACTGGAAATGGGTAGCAACTGCTAGCCTAACTCTGCTACGCCCAGCCCAGTTACTTAAGTAAAAGTACAAACATATTATCAGTACTCAAAGTATCAAAAGTAAAAAGTATTCTTTATGCATAAATGGCAATTTTTTTTGTGTTATATTATTAATAATTAATTTAATTGGATAGTATTGCTTAATGTTGTAATTTGGTACTTTAAACACTAGTTTAGTAGGTTAGTTTAATATTAAGCACTACATCATATTTTATCATCTCCTCATATACTTTGCATGTAAAATCTTAAACTGAACTAATGACTAAAGCTGTAAAAAAATAAAACGAAAATAGCTTCAAGTAAAGTAAAAGTACCTTGAAATTGTAGTTAAAGCAAGTAAAGTACTTGAGCAAAATGTATTCACATTTCACCACTGATAAATAAATGTACTAGTGGAGTAAAAAGTACAGTATTTCCCTCTGAAGTATAAAGTAGCATAAAAGTGAAAATGATCTGTTGATCAGTCAAATCAGCAACAGTACACCTTTCAGTATCGATATCTGTAAAATATGTCACAGACGTGAAAAAAAAACCCTTTTTCTGTCTAAACTAAATATAAATTAAAAGTTATTGATCTACATTGAGTTTCTGATAATCGCCATCCGAAGTGAAAAGCAAGAGGTTGCACGCGCTGCTCAGGTCGGCGGTGTGATGCTGCACGAGCGTCTTCTGCATCCCCAGTCACGTGACCCGACTCGACGTCACCTGCTGTCACAGAATCTAAAGATGGCGACCGCAGGGACGCTGCACCGCCGCCGCATCTCTGCGTCTTTGGCCGTGTTTCTCGGCTTATTCAACCTATTAAACACGGGGAGCTGCGATGAACAGGTGCCGCTTATTCTGTGGACAAGCGAAGGGTAAGAAATGTTGAATTTTATTTATTTATTTTTCTTCTCACGGAGGCGGTTCCGTGAGCTAACGGGTTTTGACGCTCTTATTCCCTTTTAGCTAACGGTTAGCTAGCTGTGTGTCGGTTGATGCCATTAGTATTTTAAGCTAGCTTCAGTGGTTCTCTGCCAGAAGCGACTGTGGTTCATTTAATTATTTTGAATAATTAAATTAAGGTGAGCGTAACATGAGAATGTCCTGTAATCCTAATGAGTGTCAGGTGCCAAATCACCTGTCATCTACTGTAGCAACAAGCCTTATACTTTAATCGCTGTGGGTTCATTTAATTTAAAAACCTGCCAAATTAATCCACATGACACCTGCCTGCCAGCTCTACATGGGATAATTTGTGCTGTCATCCATTTTTTCTCATAGTAACTGAGTACATTTACTCAAGTACTGTACCTAAGTATACATTTAAAGGTGCTTGTCGTGTAATTTGTGTGTAAGTATTTATATATTCTGCTTCTTTATACTTTTACCCACTACATTTATTTGCGAGCTATCGTTACTTTGCAGACTGGGATTTTATATATAAAACATTATCCCCCTGTGTGCCTCACATGTTTTACCATTATATTCGAGTCACACAGCTAAGCATCCAATTTTCCTAAATATAAATACCTGGTGATCTTTGAAAAGCCATGAAGGATCATTAAACAACAATTAACAGCTTTACTAAAGGTATCTGCAGAATCCGCTTTGACTCTTTTAACCATCTGGATGAAAGAATATTCAGTTTGCTGCACGATAAATAAGATTTTTAACCTGTTTCTCAAGTTGTGACTGCATTTCCTAATCAGGTAGCCGGAAATCACATATGTCCCTGTTGTTTTTGTACAACACAAGCCAAATATTGTGTTTTTTATATATATGTGTATATATAAAACAGATTGGTTTACGTTGTACAAACTGAGCAAGGAGGTTGTTTTGGATCAGGAAAAAGAGGAGCAATCTTTTATCGTGCAGCATGCAGATAATTTTTTCATCCAGATGGTTAGAAGAGTTTTTGAGGATTCTTGAAATAACATCAGAACAGCTGCAAGTCTTGTTTAACTTTTACTCCACCACATTTCAGAGGGAAACAAAACATGATCACTTTATAGAATATGATGCATCGGTACAGGTTAAACTGCCCAACAGAATAGAAACTAAATAATATTGTAAATACAAAATATAACTCCATTTTGAACAGCTGCAACATTAAAATGCTTCTTGCACGTATTTCAGTAAATAGAAATAACACTGCAAAATGCATAGTGCTTTTATTTCAGTAAATTTAGCTGCTAACACTTTGCACTCTTACCTCAGTAAGATATTGAAGGCATGTCCTGTACATGTAGGGTTTTTACATGATAGTGTTTGGCTACTTTTACTTAAGTTTCTAATCTGAAATACTTCTTCCACCTCTGCTTTGAATCTCCACCAGGGTCTCTCTTCCAAGTCAGTCCCCTCCTACAGCTGGCCACATCGTGGAGCAGCAGCAGCTGGCCTCTTACCTGGAGAAAGCTCTGAATGTGGGCCCAAGAAATGTAGTGCTGTTCCTCCAGGACAAGGTACACTTGTCTTTTTAAATACTCTATTCCATTTGTTAAATTACAAGAATACAGGGTTTAAATATTTACAGAGGGTTAATACGTTCTTTGACAGTCTTGGGTGATTAAAACGCTTCTTGTTCGAGGTTAGATGGAACAAAAATTCACCAGCTGTTTAGCTCTTTGTTTTGTTTAGTTGTAACAGTCAGTTTGTGAACACGCCCAAAGCTGCCAAATATCAGTATCATGATTATTTTCAATTTAATCTGACAATAATTTTTTATTTGGTCTCTAAAATGGTCTCAAAATAATTGTGACTTTAGAACGCCATCTGCCATATTCAGGTATACGCAAAACACTTCCAGTTGCTGGAGGGAATGTGGGGAACATAATGGCGAACATACACACATATTCTTTACATGTAAAAAAAACAAAATACAAACCTACTGGTCGGATATTTTACACATAATAGAACAGACGTTTGGGAAAGCGGCGTATCTAGAAAACACAATACTTTCGGAAACACGTCCCAAAAGCCTACAAAAGGAAGAATTCTGTCTTTTATGGATCCTGAGAATTACAGCAAAGTAAACAAGAGGCTGGAAACATTAGAGGACATTTGTTGTATGGAAAAGGTCATTTACAAAATCAATAAGAAACAAAAGTTGTTGGAAAAAAATTGGGCTTTAATTAAATTAAGTAAAGGTAATTGATTAACTATATATTATATAAATGAAATATTAAACGGATTAAACATCAAAGCCTGTTTTCTTCTACCTTTTATTCATGTGTTTGTACATGAATGTATAGATATGTACGTACTGTATATGTCAATATGTTACTTTGATCAGCAACATCTATATTGGTACTTACTTTTTTGTTAAGTGTGCATCGTGTTTCTGTCGGTGTGAAGGATAACTTTAATAAACTGTGTCAAGATGTTTAAACAACAGGAAATGTATCAACGATATGTATGGACACAAAGTATATGTGAAAAATGGACATTATGGTTCAAAAGTTAGCCAAAGAGGTGTCCTAAAATGAGTCCTTTGCTCTCACCTGCAGTCAGAATGTTGTAAATTCATCTTATAATGATTCCAGACTCAGAACTAAAAAAAAAAAGAAAATACAATTTCTGTCCAACTATTCATTGTAACTGTGAGTTTTCTAGTTTCTTTGTACATTTTGGGTGGAATTGTTATTTGCTTATTGCTTATCTGAGATTGTGATTCCTTGTCTCCACCCAGATGAGCATAGAGGACTTCACCATGTACGGAGGGGCGTTTGGAAACAAGCAGGACAGTGCTTTCCCCAACCTGGAGGTAAGATGATGTTACTGACTGTGTAGGTCAGTGTAATGTTGTGAGTCCTGTTGTCTTTCATACTCTCATTCTCAGTTTAAAGTTCCTGTCCCAAGTGAACATCAGAGGAAGCCATCAAATCAGACTCAACCTTAACTATCACTTTAATAATAACAAGCGTGTTTGGTTCACTTGTATGCGTCTGTCACTGACTAATGTTTTGTCTCTCGTGTGCCACAGGGGGCTCTGATGTCCTCGTCCTCCCCTCTGGTGTTACCTGCCGTGTCCTGGCCTGCCTCCAATGCAGTGATTGGCCAGCTGCAGGACCAGTTAGAAACCTCCCCTCTGTACATGGACCCTGAGACACTAAGTCAGCTGAGACTCAACGCCTCCTCACCCGCCCTGCTGGTGTTCAGGCTGCCGTATGGCATCGGGTAGGTGCACTGGAGACACAGAGAGAGACGATTATAACTGAGTACTGATTGTGATACCAATAACATGGTTTAATCAATAGGCCTCCCCCAGCACAGAGTACGCCAGCTTGGCAACATGGACCCGGGAGTCCAGACTCTTGGTCAGACAAAACAAGACATTTGAATGGGCTCTGGGAAGTTGTGATGGGCATTTTTCACCATTTTCTAACATTTAACAGACCCAGAATGACAGAATGTGGTCAGTAAAAGACATTCAGCAGGACAAAGACAAAAGAGAGTGAATTTGAGTCACTGATCGCACTCCTTCTCAGAGTCATAACTTGATCAAATATGAACACACACAGACATGAAACATATTGATTCATTCAGTGTGACTTACACTTCCCGAGGATATCGTTATCTCTGATGTCCATCCGGAATAAACGTCCATAAATCCAATTAGAGATCAGAGAAAAAACACGCTTCAGAACTTGCCTGAGAATTAGCCTGTTTTTAAGTTTTCTTCAGTATGAAAGTAATCCAGTAATAGTTGTCTGTACATTCATGGGTACACTGCAAACAGGAACTGCTAATAGCTAATTCGGCATACTTTTAATGGTGCCAATTGGCCAAAATGTAAACAAATATAGGCTAAAAACACGGGGCTGAACAGCATTACAACAGCACATTTGATGCTTTCTCTCCTGGTGGCTTTAATTATTTCTGTCATCATATTGGTTCACAAATAGGCCTATATGTTGGTGTTGGCATGTTTTCATCTATCAGATTATCAAAAAATGTTTTGACTCCAATTTCACACAAAAGCAACATTTCACACCGAGCTGATTTACAAAAGAATAAATGAATAATGTTGGAGGAAAAGCAGCTCTTCCTGCTCCGGACGGGATTTAAATGACCAGAGGACCAGCGAGTTCACAGTAAAACAGGCTGTAATTATTACTGGGGTGGAGGTGAAAAATGACAGGGTTAAAATCACTGACCAGCGCAGGTAATGTTAAAATCACCACTGGATTGATGGGGTTTTATTCACTCACTCCTTTTATTTTAATTGTGCAAATAACTTCCCTCACTTGCTTCTCCTTTTCGTCAATATCTCACTGTTGCCTCGTCTGACTTTCGCAGGGCTGATCTGATGTCTGCAAAAGAGATTCTCAGTGGAAACGGTGAGTCTGCCGTACAACCTGTCTCACCCCTCTGGTGACTCTGCAGCAAATGATTCATATCATTTTCATACTCACTGATTATGTTTCTCCACTTGGTTTTTAATATTAAAATCGTATTGTTTTCCAGATGAGGTGATCGGTCAGGTGTTGAGCACCATGAAGACCCAGTCTGTCCCATACACAGCCATCTACACAGCCCTGCGGCCCTCGAGGGTGAGTCTTTATTATTGAGTGTTTGTTAATAACGCGTCTCTGTTGTCCTGCAGCAGTTTAATTCATGTTTTCTGATCCAATTGTGTCTTTACAGGAGGCAGCGTCTCTCTCCATGGAGGCAGGCCTGGGTGGAGGACGCTCTCTCCTGCAGGCCAGGGGGGGATATAGGGAAAGGGAGAGAGAACGGGAGAGGCAGCGTAGGATCAAGGAGAAGGCTGGGGTCTACGCTCCAGTGGAGTTTAAGGTGGAGTGACTCGGCTACATCTTTCTTGTGCATTTGAGTCCTACTTGCCATTTTTTCCCCGTCTCGCCATAAAAGTGAGATTCTGGAGATGTCCTGTTTGATTCTTATTGTCAATAACCCCATGAAAAGACCAAAACCAACAGCGATGTGTAGTTTATTTGGACTCAATCCCACACACACTGTCCTGCTACCCCATACTCACATGTGGATTCATCCGCCGCTGAAAATAGTCCCCAACAAATGCACTATTTCCTCCTGTTTGCTTGATTAAAAACTACAGTGAGCAGCTGAGCTTGAAACTATATATTTGTGAGGTGTTTTTAAAGATCGATGTCTTTAGTAGGAACTTTTGGTCTTTTTAATGGGGTTTATTAATAAGAAAAATAAACAATGGGAGCTTTATCCTTTAATTCTTAGTGTCTTGACCTCTCATCTGTCCCCTCTCCTCGTCCTACAGGAGGGAGAAGAGACCTGTATCCTCCTGTGGGCAAAAGGCCTGTCGGTGAGCATCCTTCGGAGCGGTCGCTGGGAAGACCATGACCTCACCCTGTCTACCTTTGGGGAGGGTGTTAGCCCGAAACTCCATGGCTCAAGCTGCGACAAAACCAAAGCGAGGTAGTTCAGACCTGTAATGTACTTGAAAACAGTGAAGGAGCTTCTTAAGATTTCATTAGCAGTGATCGAAGTGGTTTAACATCATGTTCAATGCATCTTATTTTTGTCATCTGTTTTGTTGCCTGAGACATCGTTAAAAGTTGAGTTGTTGTTTTGTTTTTTCAATGTAATGTCTCAACGGTGACTTCATTAGATTTGTGCATTTTCGGAAAGCAGTTAGTAAAAGTGATCAGAACCTCAGAGGGAGTGAGCTCAGAACAGTGCTTTTATTTTGAAGTACCATTTCCTGCTTCCTTGTGAGTTGCGCTGCTGCATGTTGAAAATGATTAAAAAAAAAACTAATTTTAATTCAACGCCACAACTGGTCTCATCAGTCTTGAATTTGTCTTTTTATGAAATGTTTTTTCATTGTCTCAACAGGAAATTTATTTTTGCTTCTTTGCAGGTTGGTTCTGAATTATGAGAATGTCCTCGGCCACCGCAGCTTCAAACTGATGTGAGTATACACAACGTACATAATGATAACGTTTATTTGTACAGAACTTATCAAAACCAGCGTTACAAAAAATACATGCTAACGTATGAATAAACAGACAGGCATAATCAAGGATAAAAGGTAAAACAAAGGGTGAATTAAACTTAAAATAGAGCAGCAGCATCCTTAAGCATAAAAGGAGACACTCTTCAGTCTTTAAGCGTCAGGTGGGAATAGTTATATATAGATATATATTCTTGGGCCAAGCCATGAAGGGCTTTAAAAGTAATGAGTAAAATCTTAAAATCTATCCTGAAACAAACGGGCAGCCACTGTAAGATCATATAAGAGTAACACACACACTTGCATATTATTCTGTATCTTGTGAATTTGGTTTGAGCCTTCAGTGCTATAATTCAGTAATGCTAATGGACATGTAGTACCACCATCTCCTCCTGTAACATCCATAAATCTGTGTGCGTGTGTCCAGCTTTGCTATGAGCCAGCGTCTCTACACCGTGTCTGCACGCCGCTGGTTCACACTAGACGCCGTGGAGCTGGAGTACGACGGGACCAAAGCCACATTTAACGGTAGCAGAAACATTTATGCTCCCGCCGAGTACTCGTACCGCTGTGAGTCCGTCACCAACTTCCGCTGGCCCCAGCTCGTCCCACGCTCATCCAAAGATCCAGCCAATCAGTGGAGGGTCTCTTTTGAAGACATTCAGGTGAGACAGTGATTTTATTTTTTTTTTTGCCTAATAATTAAGGGTTTTCAAAGTGTGACACTGTTGCTGTTTCACCCTGCTTTCAGTCTAAATGCTAATCTAGGCTAGCGCACCCCGCCTCAGTATAGACGTGATTGGTATCGGTCTTCATCTCGTATTCCTTTTAAAGGGTGAAACGAGCAGTTTTGTTCAGGGTCTAAAATTAAAGAGATGAAGTGGATTTTTGAGGCTTCTAGACAAAGAAGTAACTGTAGCTGCACACGAAGTCTAAACCTGCACATCTTGTCTAACTGTCCCTCCACAGATCCAGGGCTTTAACGTGACCGGCAGCGAGTTCTCGTACGCCAGCGACTGTGCAGGCTTCTTCTCTCCTGGTATCTGGATGGGTCTGATGACCAGTCTTCTCATGGTCCTAGTGCTCACCTATGGCCTGCACATGATCATGCAGCTCCGCACTATGGACCGTTTCGACGACCCCAAGGGCCCGGCTATCTCTGTGCCCCAAACCGAGTAAGGCACACCTGCAGTCGGTCTCCTGACTTCACGTTCCTCCTTTCTGTCCCTCAAATGCGTCTCTTATCGCAATGCTTCCACTCCCTCCCTTTCCCCGTTCATCTGTAGTTGGGCATTATACAGACTAATTAGTGGTGTTGTGTCAGTTTATAAAATGTGCATCCTGAGACTGAAGAATCTAGTCTTCAGGCAGCCCCAGCTTGTGCCCCTTGTGTGTCAGCATTTAGGTCGCTTAACAACACTTCAAGGTGTTCCAGAGTCCTCACAGTCTCTTCTAACCTAAAATATAACTTGTTTCCTAATCCAAACAAAGATGGTAGCCGGAAATTTAACCTACAGAGAATTATCGCCCTTGGCTTACAGTGACTTTCAGCTCATAGTGGAGCATTTAGCAGCTAAAGAGCCAGAGAGACAAGAAACTGAGTCTTAAGTCTTTTATTGTGCAGAAAACTGAATATATTTTTGATCCAGATGGTTAGAGTATCTGAGGATTCTGAATTTACCTTCAAAACAGTGGTTAAGTGTTGTTAAACAACCACCAAATGTAATGCTAATTACATGAGAGAGACAAGCTGGGGCTCGTCTTCAGGCTGCTGAAGATAAATGTCGCCCATTAAAGGGATACAATTGTACATAAAGGGACAAAAATAAATTATAAAATGCTATTTATTTGTGAAACTAATTTGTGTGTCTGTGAGTAGACAAGTGAACTGTAGCTGTTGAATGAAGGGATCACATTTTCTGTTTGGATGGTAGATGCACGCTGTTAATTCCAGTATTCTTGATCAAAGGGACGATTCAGGACATCTCAATGCAAAACATGAAAGGACCAGTAAAATACACATTTCCACTTGTCTGTGAATAACCTTCGTGGTCGTCTTATCCAAACATAAGCTTAAGTTTTCCTGTCATAATTAACACGACCACTATTTATTACTCAAGCGTTCTCAACTGATGTGCACTGAAATCTGCTCAATGTGAAATTATTATTTTTGTTTAATTTGTTTTGTTTTGATTTGTAGTGAATATCAATGATCGTGTCGTGCTGCTGATGTGACCCCAATAAAACATCTGTGAAAAATTGAGGTTTCATTTTATTTTTATATACATTTGTTTAACACCACAATAAATTAGTTTCAGAATCTGTTTAAACAAACTTTGCAGAAGTCAAATTCTGTACGAATTTCATTCAAAGTACCTTTATTGTGATATTATTTTGATTTCACTGATCTGGTTCAATCACACCATCTGAAAAGGAATTAATAAAATATTGACTTTAGACAGATTAATTAAGTTACTGACGGCACAAAAATGTTCTGTTACTGCAGAATGATATTTTATGAACCACCTTTTTACACACTGAGCATCAAAGTTCATTCTTGACGAACATAATCTCAACTCAAGGTCCTTTTCTGTAATTTCAAGCTTTGGATTTCTCTGGTGTTTATCTGCTGGAAGCGTTAGCATGTCCAGCTAACTAGCTCACTACCTACAGTAGTAACGCTACCTTAGAATTACTTCGAAAGCCAAGCAGCATCATTCCTTTTCCTCCATATTGTATAACCACATGATA